>VXCM01000619.1:0-218583 GCA_014773175.1 Lucifuga dentata
TTATTCGGGCTTGGGACCGGCACAAGGAGGACACTGGCTTGTGCCCCCTTGAGGCTGCATTAGTAATGTTACGTGTATGAAAATTGAATATATTAGGCTCAAACATGCAAAATTGGTGGTATAGCCCTTTAATTAGTCATTTTCCTCTGTAACATGCTAACATTGGCATGTGACACATGGAACATATTCATGAAATCCATGTTTTGCAGTTCAGGGGTAGTCACATCAGGTCTGATACAGCAGGCCAATCAGAACAGAGCAGCCTTTTCAGGAAGAGGACTTAAAGAGGTAGTACTTAAAATGGCCTGTTTTCACTCAGGGAGCACAGTGGTGCTGCAGCAACGATGGTAGTATTGGCTCAGTGTATTTTTGTGTACATCGCAAAGGTTTCAAAATAGACTTCTAAATAAAATTAGGAATACGGGAATCTGTAGAATATGTTTTGTCTAAGATTTGTGGCCTGGCTGTTTTGTCAGATTGCATTACAGGTTTGCACAGGTAATAAGCTGGTAACTGCTGTATTCTCTACTGCATATCTAATTGCTAGCATTAATATGTTGGAATCTGGGTTGGTGCAAATAAGTTTGAGAACCCCTGGTTTAAGCTGGAACCTAGACTGTCAAATGTAAAGCTTCCATTATAAATTATCATAAGGAATATTGTTTTTTACCTAAAAAAAAAAAAAAAAAAAANTTTTTTTTTTTTTTTTTTTTTTTTTTTTTTTAGCCCAAACCAAGAGCAGTGATATAGGCAAAATGATGCATGTAGTCAGTCATGGCAATCTGCAAATACTGACAGTCAGTATTAATTTTTTTTTTTTTTTTTTTTTTTTTTTAATAATAACATCAAACTGTGACATTGTCAGGTTAACTGGATCCCAATTAGTGAATATTTGTGTTGTGTAGTTCCTCACAGCCACTGGAAGGAAGTCGCTGGACATCATCATCAGGAACAAAGTTGGACTGGTGAAAAGGGAACTGATGATGCTCAGGTAATTTAAAAGCTATTAAATATCCAATTAAGGTATGTTGTCGACCAGAGCACCTTGCAGGCAAATATAACTCAATTAATAGACCATCATTTGTATTAATGCTGTCATAATAGGCTTAATTATAAAACCAACATTTTTCTTTTCCTCTTTTAAAAGACATACAGCACATTTGATCTGCTGTATAATGCTTTTAATTAGCCTGTGTAGTTTTGAATGCTTTAAAGTGGCACTCACAGTGCATTAAAAGTTCGTTGTTATGACTTATTTTTAAGCCAAGTGAAAGCTCGTGGTGCATTTTCACTTAGAGCGACTGTGCAAGCTGTTCATAATGCACAATTATTACAAATTCTATGAAAAGTTTGTTATGCCTTGGAAATTACTTAAGGATTAGATTTTAAGTTAATTATTTCTAATGAAAACCTTTCATGTCTATTATTGTCTGCGTCATAAATTTGATATACTCTGAACCCAAACATTTCTGAGCACTGTTTAACACAAGTTTTAAATTAAAGGAATGCAGTCTTTTTTGCAAATATATATCTTTATCATCCAATGTTTTTCTTTTGGGAATAGTTTGCTACATTTGCATGACTGGCCATGATTCTCAGTTTTGATTTTTTTTTCCTATAACCAATTTTTTTTGCCTCTTTTTACTGTATCTGCTATTATGAGTGGCTTATACCTCATCACCCATATTTACATGGTTAAACCTGAAACAATCTGAATGTGCAGGAATAGCAAAAAGTCTTTAAATGTATGATAAATGCATGTTTTAAACAATGTTTAGAATTTTGCTGAGCTATCTTTTACTCTCCACTATGTGTTGCTTTTAGGCAGCATGTTTAATTATCAGTCATTTTGCCACAAAACGTCCATTTTTTTCTCATTTTCATAATCGGCTGTGGTGAGAAATATCACACAACCACTTTTATAAATCACTGTGGCTGCATTATGAGCTTTTTAATTGATATATGTTAATGTAGTCTTTAGCTTTTTTAAAGGATATACCAGCGGTTTTGCATGTGTGAGCCTAATAAGTACTTTCTGCATATGTGACATTACTGCCAGCCATTTTCCAAAACATAAAACATGTTATTTTGCCATATCTCTTAATCTTTCAAAATCAAATGCTCAGGCGGTACAACCACCTTAAAATCCAATGTTTTGCGTGCCAACACATATGTTCACATGTATGTTCATTTAATTTCTCTGGTAAAAGCAGTTTTCTCCTGGGACTATATTCTCTGGCGGAACCATACATTTTCTTCTGTATAGCTTTGTGATAGATTGTTAAATTATTATATTTGACAAAAAACAATAGCAGCATGCGATTTGCTGTGATGGATTGCCTATCTAATGCACTTTTAAAGTCTCTGTAAGTTTATCTGTATCACCTACTGGAATGAACTAAAACCAATGCCTGCCTGGAGGGTAGGAAAAACAATTAGAAAATTTACTGCTGCAGTCGTATTTTTTGGAAAATGGTTGGCAGGAATGCAGTGTGTATGTTGGTAGTATTTATTGGCCTCAAACATGCATAACTACTGGTATGGTCCTTTTGCAAAGTTAGCAAAATAAAAAAAATAATGATGACCTATCCTTTTTGTCTTTATAGCATATGTTATTGGCACTAACTTTCTTGAAAACTGCAGCAACGTAAATTGAGATCAATTTTATTATCACTTTGGAGCGATCACAAAATGTTACTGCTGCTTCACAGCCTTTGCAAATGATAGACTTCTGTACTGACTTGAATAAGTGTGAAGTTCTTTCATGTTGCATGTTCTGTAAGCTGAAAACTTTGCAGCACTGTGGCCTTCTGCAGATAGAAATAATTAGAAGGGACAGGATGGATCGGAATAAACATTTACAGTCTGGCTTTAATGGTGGCGGTTGCTGTCACTGCCAAATTTGATGGAGTCAGACAGCTGAAAACACAACAACAGCTTCAAACAAGCCATCACGTCTTGAAGTGAATCCCAGTCCACCTACACGCTTATTGACAAAACTGGTGCCAGGAGCAAATTATGCAACCGCTTGGCTCACAGGTCTGCCAGAGACAGACAGCCAACCTATCACAAATGCCTGTACATACCTGTCCAAGTCAATTTGGCAACGTATAGTATGGCGTGAGTTATTTTTTGTTTGCCCTTGTATTGACTGTTTAAATGTAAATTTAGCACAAGTATTGCATTAAAATTGTGGTAGTAAAGGACAATACTGGCAAGTTTGCATGTTGAAGCTCAATATATACAACCTGCGTACACATTGCATTCCCCAAAATATACAACTTTAGCGATTTTAGCAGCCATTGGTTTCAGTTCATTCTAAGATGCTTGTAGAGACTTGAAATGTACTTGAGATAAGTAATCCATCACAGCAAACATTACATTATTTTTGTCAGTTAGCCGGACTTTAGTTAGCCACTCCAACACAGAGCTGCATGGAAAACAGTGTGTATTTCCACCAGGGAATGTAGTCCCAGGAGAACACGGCTTTTATGAGAAATTAAAAATGACCGTCCCTTCTACATTTTAGCACAAGTGTTAGCAGGCGAAACATTGAATTTTAAGGTGGGTGTATCACCTGAACATTTGATTTTAGATTAGGAGATTTGGCAAAATAACAGGAAATCTAAAAATACAGGCTTATGTTTTGGAAATTGTCAGTAACATAACGTGTATGCGGGTAGTATTTATTAGGCTTAAACATGCAAAATTGCCAATATGATCCTTTTAATACAATATGTAATCCTGTACAAAAAACAGATTCAACACAAGCAGCACCTTGCAACAGTAGCAGTGTGGTGATGATGATGATGCTCAGTCCCTGCAGAGACTGAGTCATTTTTATGCATCCTGTATGCTCCGTGTGCCACATGGCATCAGCTGATGGTTCAGGATCGGCACTGGGTTTGTTTTTCTGTTTCTTCACTATTCATCTGCAAATACACTGCATCTTTTATAGATGCTGCCCGCAGCTGTAGTCCTTGAGCAAACAGATAATTTCTGTTGTCACCGTGAAGTCACACGTCTGCTTCACCTTGCTCAGTACTGGGAGTGTGCAGTACGTTTGACTAAGGTAGTCATAGATCTTACTTAGCATGTGGTTTATTTGAAGGATGACATCTTTTATCTCCTTGAATAAATATCGCTTTCTGTGTATAGCCTCTGAATTTATAGAAGTTAGAGGCAAATTCAGAAAGATTGGCTGAGAACGAGACGAGAATAAGAGAGAGAGTGAAAATTTCAGGACTCTGGATGAAAGATGTTGACTCTTCTTACTCGATTTTCTTCTGCACTTTTCACTCCAATAGCCAGAAAAGCTTCTATACATACAAATTTCAAAACAATTTCTTGTGCATATTCACCAAATCTTAATCACTGATTGTGTCTGTCTCTCATGCACTTGATCAACTTGATCATTGTGATTAGGCTCAGAGCACAATTCTACATTATGTTCCACACACAAGAGTTTCACACTTTGTTGATGTGTTACACAACATCTTACACAGCTATGCAGCCACAGTACACAAACACACAGACATGCACAGGCTGATTGATCATATTGACGTAATATACAGAGGCTGTCAGAGATCTTTGGAGTTCGAGGTGTCTGTGTGTGTGTGTGTGTGTGCACAGCAAGTTAAAAGCCTGATTGACTTTGTAATTATTTATTGGGTTGTGAAGCAACAAGCGATGTATTAATGCTGCAGTTTTTTTTTTAAAACAGGATGATTTAGCAGCATCATTGGTGGCACCATGACGTGATTGTTATTGTGAGTTAGCTTTAAGTAATTGAGTTCTGTGTAAATATGTATTGTAGTAAAAGGTTTTAATGAGAGGAGTGTTTAATTGAATCAGACATGGATTTTGAAGGTAGATATCATTCGTTTTCTGATTGTGCCAATATTAAATTTGAGGTATGAGCCTTTCAGCATCTAGTCTTTCCCTAGCACTGCTTCAGGCCATTATCAGTCTACCCACTCTATACCCTTCGTGGGGAGCTGCAGCCTATTTGATTGGTCATTGGGTGAGAGGTAGGGTACACCCACACTCATTCATGCTCATATTCACTTCTACAAGCAATGTAAGACCTTAATATGCGTCATCTGAAGTGCATGTCTGATAGTCAGATGGTATCAGAAACCCCCACAAATTGTCAGTGTCCTAAAGCCCAGGAAGAGAAGTGAAAGTGAAAGTGTGTGCTGATATCCCTGTTATTATATATCTGTTTCTAATCGAGTGGAGACTAAAAAAATATACAGAATTTCAGGTAATAACCCTCATCTCCTGAAGGGAAAGTGTGTGCCGTTATCACTGTTTGAATGATTAATCGTGCTGAGAATACAAAGATATGAAGGTATAAACTTTGCTTTCTGACATGGTCTCTTTAGAGTTTTCAGTTCACCTAAACTGTGTTTTTGGACTGTGGGAAGAAACTGGAGCACCAGGAGGAATCCACACAGAAAACATGGGGAAACATGCAAACTCCACACATAAAGGCCCTAGTCCGATTCAAACCCAGGACCTCTGAGGCGATGGTGCTAACCACCAATCCACCTTGATGACTTCAAGCCATTATATTAAAGTAAAATAGTTTATTGGAACCCATACAATTGAAACTACACGAGAGCTTAAGGTAGGCTGGCCCAACAAACCCTATTCCATGCTTGGGTAAAATCAATAAAAGTAAAATGTCATTGCAAGTTTTACAAGTTGTTCTTATGTAGCTCTGCTCAGGGAGAAACCTCTGTCATAATTGCGAGAGGTTAATGGGTAATGTAACATAACAAGAGGTCAGTTTTAGGATGATGTACCTGTATTAGCAAACTAATATTATAACCCTAAAGGAGATCTTCCTTTATGATTTTTTTCATTTGTATTGTATTGTGCTACTGTAGGGTTACAATTGGCGATGTGGTCTAATACATGTGAACATATGCGGGTAGTATTTATGGGAATTACAGCCAGAGTGACCATCAAAACATTATGTGCATCATTCATCAATATGCTCATTATTGTAAAATGTAGAATGCGTCTCATTTGGAATGCATGATTGAATAAAATTGAGTAAGAATTGAATAAAGTTGTATTTGTGTCTGTTGCTCTTCAGACATTCAGTTTCTTTCTTTAAACTAACACTGATTTGGTTTGGTAACTTTTTCACAATGTGCATTTTTTAATCATAGACAGAATTTTGAATTTGCTGATTTTCTTAAACTTTGCATAAAGGGAGACTCCAAAGTCCTTGATTTTACACATTAAATTTAGTTTGTTGCTCTATTGGAGCACTATTCAGCATGTGAAAACAATGGTATAAAGGCTTTTGTGGCTGTAGAGGCTGCCATGCAAAGTCAGGGAAACTGACCCAAATGCTTCCTGTTGGCGTAAAGATTCAAGTTTGGAAACTAAATCCACTTCTAGAGGTTGAATTTACTTAAAAAGATCCTCCCCTTTAAAGAATCAAAATCGAATTGCTGTTGTATTAAACTGTTACACCTGGTAAGCTGCTCTTGGTAAGAGCACCAGTTAAACTGCAAAATTTCACACAATAAATGTATTCAGCCTTTTCGTCCAAGAGAAGGTGTTGTCCTAAATTTTAAATGTCTTTTAATTGTTTCTAATGAATTGATTAAGACCTTTGATGTAGTTGGTAGTACTTTGTGTTGAGTTTGCAGTTCAGCCAAACCAAGCAGTCACCGGCACTTCCTGAAGCTGTCAGGAACTAAAGCACTAGCACATGGTCCACAGGCTCCTAAGTAAAGGTCCCCTTTTGCTGCTGTGATGCAGTGATTGAAGGCAAAGGCAATCAACCCTGGCAGCCCCAGAAACTTTTCTGGCCATCTCAAGCTGTGGCTCCTACCCGTTCAGGCCCTCTGCATGACTTTGGGTGCACGTCGCTCGGGCATGAATTGCACAAGCCGGCATTAATTAAACACAGAGAGACAGTAAAACCTTTGTGTGCACGACTAATGGTTGGAGCATGACTACCTTGACCTCATTCAGGTTATGACTTTGACCATTTTTTTTAGAGGACTTTAATCTTTTCCTGTCTCACTGATGAATTCTTTCTTTGAGGAAAATGTTGTAATATTCAGTCTAAGACCTGGTGCGGCTCATTGCCATTTCTCATGACAAGAAGTTGATCCTCGCCTCTGGTCTTTTCTCGCGGCAGATCGCGGCTGGATGAGCCTCCATTCTGCAGCAGAGTGTTGTTGTTTTGACACACTCACTAAATGCTGTGTCTTCTGTGCATCCGAGGGGATTCTGGGAATGATTGTAATAATGCTCTTTTCAGCAGCTCTTCCTCTCCTGGTTGTACAATTCTGTATATTCAAGCACAACAGTGTCACAGTCATTAACCCACAGCATGGCCACTGTGTCTCTACGCCCATTACTGTGCCGCCATTAGAGGTTTGAAAGAGAAATGAAGTGTGCGGTGTGAAGTATATATAAAGCACAAACTGTGACTCTATGGGGCAGTGGACATTTGCTGTTTGTGTTCAGCTGTGGCTGATATGTTAATATCACTAATTGTTTCCTAATTAGATGCGAGTCAGTGAGTCGTATTTTAATACTCTACAGGGATCATTACAGAGTGAGAGGAAATTTATCTGTGCTGATGGATGATGGTCCAGTCAGCAGGAATTTCAACATCAAGACAGAGGGTCTGATGGGAAGATGAGGAAAGCACCAAACTGATGGCTTTGTTCGCCACAGTCATGTTACTTAAGTACTCCATTTTCAGCATGGTGCAGAGCTGCATCAGAAGTTAATCACACATTAATAGGAGCTCTGCAGAGATTTAACATTCCATGACAGTATGGGGATTGGAGCCAATAAGCCTTGAAGGAAGAAATTGTATGATATTAGTATGTAAGAATTAGGGCTGGATATTGGTCTGTAATAAGAGGCTATAAATGAGCTCAACTGCAATTTATTCACAATCTGTTACTAAGATGAGAGTCCAGTCTGATCCGTGTTTTATTTTGCATTACTGACAGAAGGAAAGAGTACAGAACAAATAGGAAGGATTGGTTCAGGTTGGATTAATTTCTTGGCTGGTGGGGGTTATGAATCACACAACCCCTGCCAGGAGGGTGTTAACTACCACAGCATATCCAGAAAGATATTATTCATGTCTGCTGCACACAACACAAATGTGAATGATCTACTGTGTTTTTTTGGGTTTTTTTTTTTTTTTTTNGGTTTTTTTTTTTTTTTGTCATTTGAAGGAATGCAAATACCTTAAAGTGCGTAATTTTGAAAGAACTGCAAAACTGAGAGTCTCGTGATTCCAAATTCTGGAGTGGTTTGTCTTTTGTATGACTGTGTTTCAAACTAGTTCTGAAACACCTAGAAGGCGATCTATTGATTTACTAGTTGATCTTGACTCAGACGGGGTTTACATGCGCATGGTTCTTTGATTACTCATCACAAACCAGATTCAGTAAAAAGCTCATAACGTATCAAGCTTAGCTGACAAGTCTTTGGATGAACATGCTGATGGTTAGCAGGTGTTTCCATTCTTCTTTGCAGCTTTTGAAGGCAACACATCTTCGTCGCATAATGTGAAGGATTACGTGGTTTTCCAGACATTTTCTTGAAGTCAAATTCACCTTCTGCTGGCATAGTTTTGGTCCAAATGATGACCACAACTAGAAACATATATTTAGCTATCCTGACATATTAAGCATCTCTGACCAATGAGCAGAACGAGCATTATCATTTGACTTTTGTTGATGTATTTTGGTTATTTCATCTGTGAATCCAAACCAAACCAAGGAGTAAATGCTGCATCGTAACAATACAGTCCATTCAGAACAAAGCAAACAAAATGCAGGTCTGAAAACGCCCTTAGCCTATGTTCCCAACTCCCCACATCTGTTTACATCTTTTTATATTGGCTGTACTTCAGAGTAAGCAGACACCTGTGTTATTACATTTTGAGGATAATCTTGTAACCTTGAATTGTTCTCCTTTAACCATTTTTGCATTTAACATCCCATCAAGGTGTTTTTATTTCTGTGAAACAGTCAAAGGCATTTGTCATTTCTTTTCTGTCTCAAAGTCATTTCTGTTTGTATTGTTCTTCCCAGCTGGGGTGAGGCGGCGGCAGCGGCACAGGCAGATGTGTCCCTGTTTGTTTTTGAAGTGTCAGAGTTAAGTCTTGCATGTGTATGTGTGTGTGTTTTGCTCCTGTGTGATGTTGCTTGTGATTGGGTGTGTTTCATTTCCCCCCCATGTGTTGTCTCTGTTTGTGGTCCGCAGGTCCTCCGCTGCATTGTTCATCCGCCTCCTCCTCCCCTGTTGAGCAGCTCCCATACCCTCCCCCTTCCATTGCAGCCAATGAGAGCCAGGGAGGGTTGCTAGGTAACTGTGCGGCTCAGCCAGCCCAGGACTCTGACTCTGAGGATGAGTTTGGCCCCAATTCATTCTTAGTTAAAACTGGCTCAGGGATCCTGTATGTTCCTGCCACTGCAGCTGCTGATGGTGAGTTGGTTTTCAAACTACTGTTGCTTTCTGGAGCTTAGCCTTTCCTGCTCTTGAACATGTTGGGTTATAGGTTGTGCAGATGGTGATGGGCTAGAATCCGTCCCTTTTTTTCTGAGTACAATGAGAAAGAAAAGAAACTTTGAGTCAATATGTAGCCCCGGGAAATGCACAGAGCTCTGAAGCAAAGTCTGCAAAGTTCACAGCCTCACTCAAAGAGATGAACGATTTCGGTTCAGCAGGAGGTGTTTGTCACAGAGACTTCTCTTAAGTTCGTGCTAGTGGGAGTAACAATCTTCAATGCCTCTGAGCAAAAATAAACAAGAGATAAAGATACCAGGTCATCACACCAGGTGCAAAGTAGCCGTTGCTGTATCATCACATAACAACTCATTTGAAGTTATATATACAGAACTCTGTTAACCTCACAGAGGACATGCTGTAGCTTTGTGTTGCTGTCAAAATTGATTCCTTGCTTCATTCATTACTTGGATACTCATACTATTTTGGACTTCCGTCTCCTAAAACTGGAGCTTCTCGAGCGAGATTAAGTTTGGAATTTCCCAATGTGACATCTCATTAATACATGTCACCTATTCATTTGTCTCGAAATACCGAGTGTCTGCTACTGTTGACTTAACGCTCATTTGGACTGACAAAATGACATTTCCTGCTCACACTGCGAACATGATGTTGGCAGGTGACAAAACTGAGTGTCTGTAAAAATATCCAGATGTACTAAGCAGCTTTCAAAATGTGTTACATGCTGCATCAGTGCCTAACCTACTCAATTAAATATTGTGAAGATTTTATTTGGCATGTCAGTATGGGCACTAATGAATTGTGTGTGGCAGACAAATATAGTTTGGCTGGACTGTGGGGCTTAATTGTCTATTATTTGTTTGTTCGTAGACTCTTGTGGATTCACTACTGGCTTAGAGGGACTTGATGCTCACTAATTCAACGGGCCTTCTTTTTAACTCCACAAACAGTCACACTGCATGGCGTACCACTATGAAAAATGCATGGACTTGAGATCATTTTGGATATTTCCTCAAGGTAACCCGAGGAAACCGTATTTATTATTACTATGGTCACCAAATACCACACTAGGAAGTGTAGCATAGGTTGTATATTGTTGTTTATGATCTCCCACATGATAATATAAAATGTTGTCATTCAAACTTGGTGATTTATGCCACATATCTCCCATAAGAACCAACTTTGCATGCTGAATCAGATATTTTTTTGATATTTGCATGTGGATGCCTTTCAACTGGAGCAGCTACTTGCTTTTCCCGCTGGCGCAGCAAACACAAAACAAAATAAAATGGTCTAAATAATTGATCAGGCTTACAAGTTAACTACCGAAAGGGTGGAATTACATCAAACTCCAAAGTGCCCCAGCTGCCTGCTCAGAAAGCCTGGAGAATGAGTTATTTACCCCATTGCAAATCTCCCTCCTAATTCCACAGCGGCTACATGCTGGTCACCCAGCGGTGACATGACTGTGCTGAGGGGGACATGGGTGGGGGAATGGCCTTTACTGCAGCAGATTTGTCTCGTAACAATGACACTGATTTGCATAGGTACAGCATTTAGGCTGGCCTCAGGCTGTCAGCAAGGGCTAAGAGAGGATGGAGGAGGAATATCCCGGCTCTCACAGCTTTGTAAGATTCCTTTAAAGTTGCAAAGTGCAGCATGTTCCTCTGTGGCTCTTACCAGGGGGTACAAAGGCTTAATATCTATGTAATACTATACCATTACTTTTCATTTTGATGCTCTTGTCGCTCTGAAGACCTTTTACCTCATTGTAGTTAGATATTAAATGCACAGTAAATTATGTAAAATACGTTATCTTTTTGATCTCTCTTTTGAGATCTTTTTATTGTTTAATCACAGAAAGTCTTTGGCAGAAGCCAATCACAATAAGAAAGAAAGCTTAAAATGTTTGTTCACTTAAAGCACTTAATGAGCCATGTGAGCATGCTCCGTGCCCTCTCACGCGTTTTCCACATCACATCTAAATAAGCTAACTTTACATTTTGTGTATTCAAATCTGCATATCTTGCATTTTTGGAGTGTGAAATTTATTTCGCTTTTCCACTCCAGTGAGTGACACAATGTTCTCCCACTGGCTGCTCTTTGAAGCAGCCTCTTGACTTAAATGAAAAAGTGACTTCAAATTTGTATTTGAAGAAGTTCCCTTGGTTAAAAAAAAAAAAAAAAAANAAAAAAAAAAAAAAAATGTCCATTTGAAGGGCTGATTTAGCCTGGAAATGATGTGTTTTTGATCAGGTTTGTATGCAGATTTTTCACAAAGGAGAAGGTGGCTTCTGTGATAATTTTTATTTTTTTCAGATAGCTCTTCATAGCGAATGTGATTACTTTTCAAGCCCCAAAAGCTATTGAGGCACAAAATACAAGTATCTATATAAATCTATCTACACAGCCTGGTTTCAGTATTTCAGGAAATGAAAGGACCTCATTAAAATTTGTTGAGTGTGTAGTGATACCATTCCCTTCAAATGCATTAACCTCATCTTCTCAAAAATGAGTGAGTGCAGTGCAGATTTGGGTTATGGACATGGACACACACACACACACACACACACACACACACACGCAGCTGGATTGTCAATATGATTAAACTACAGATCATTATTCTATGGTACTGTAATATATGTAGAAAGAGAATGCTAATGTAGAGTTATAAAAATGGGTTGAGAAGCTTTCATGTTGCCAAATATAATCTGGAATTTTGTATGCATCTCAGGTTCTTCAGTGGGAATTACATGTGCCATGTGCACAAACGGTAATTTAAAAGTCGCCATAGCAAAAAAATGACTGGAATATCAAATCAGATCTCTTTGACACGCAGGACAGTCATTGAAGAAATATTCAAATTCAAAGCTGACACGGTGCAGGGAAATATTTACTATTTTACTATCAGTAAACAAGCACAGAAAACGATGTATATCTAAAATAACTGGCTCACAGTGTATCTGTTGCACTGGAAAACAGGTGGTGTTTTATCACCGCAGATTACATTTGCTGAAGGTCATCTCTGAGCCCACATACAGGACTTAAAAATGTTCTGCTGGATTTGGAATGAGCAAACGCTCTCAGCAGCACATCGTTATCCACATTATAGCCTCTGAGGCTGCTCTGGATGCTGGTTTTATTTAGAGGAATACTGAGCCGGGGCTTCTGTAAGGCTGACGCAGCTTCTCGCTGAAGCCTGCAGTCCTTTTGTGAAGCATGTGTTTCACTGTGGCCCTCGGCATTCTCTGAGGGCCTCCTTCCTGGGGAGGCTGCCAGTGGGAGCCCGCTGCCACGCTGAGCCCTGAGATCTGAGACGCTGCAGCCTCCTGGTATTAGCATGTCTTAATGCAAAACAGCATGGGGTCGGGCCCGGGTTGGCTTTGAGTGAAGTTGGGGTCCCTGGTGAAAGGGCCAGAATAACACCAGCTCACAGCTGACCAAGCAGGAATGCTGAGCCGGGTGGAAGGCTCAGGGACATGTCTGTGTGTGAATTCAAATAAGTCTTCATTTGAACTGCTTAATCATCCCCCCGTGACAGCGAGGCTGGGGAAAATGTGGTTAAAAGAGGTCAGAAAGTAATTTAACAGCACAACCAAGAGGAATGAAACTATCTGAGGCTAAATAATGATTTAATGAGCTGCACATGGCATTTGTATACCATTCTGCTGTTTCTTTTCCAGAATATTTGAGCTTCAATTCCAGATTGAGTTGACCTATGAAAAGGAATCTCTCTCTCTCTCTCTCTTGATGTTGACATTGTCTATTGTCTGTTGTCTAAGCCAACAGACAATTTGTCCAGTTTCATTCAGTTGGCTGTTCATCAGTGCACCGGGGAGCGTGGATAATGCATTTTGCATAGCTACATATCTTCTCTTCATAAAGATAAATTGAGATGCATTACTTCCATTCCATGATAATTGCAGACCATCTGTGCCCTCTAACGAAATCTTCAACCATTTGATAGATGAACAGCAGAGTGACGTGCAGAACACAGTGAGGGTAACCACTTGTCTTGTTCCTGCAAAGGCAGCTCAAAGAATGACAGAAAATCCATTAGATATTAGAAGGAGAGAGAGAACCATATGCTGAGAGTGGTTTTAATGGATTAGGTAGCTGGTATGTGGGGGCAAACCTCTTTTTTTTTCTTTTTATTCCTTTATTGCAGTCCCATTTAAAAAAAAAAAAAAAAATTGTGAATGTTCACAGCAAACATACCTCCAAAACGTACAACTCAAAATAGTAAACTAACAAATTAAAATGAAAATTTTAGTTTTTATTTTAGTTTGCGAGTGCTTACCTGTTTTTTGAGACTTGCTTGGAAAACAGTTTTATACCTCATTTAGTGTCCTCAGTGTAAGCTGTTTGCTGGCTGTTATATACTCACACAGCAGCAGTTTTTTCTCCTCTAGTTAGTAGTGAAGGTGAGCTTATATTTGTTTGGATTCCAGAAGGTCTTTTTTCCCCTTATTCCCATGGAGCGAGCCAGTGGAGAGCTGAGTGTTATACCCACCATGTGTTGTTTGTGGTACCTGTTACCTCTCAAATGAGTCCAGGGAAGACAGCTCGTATTCCCAGATGGCTCGTGCCTTCAGACTTTTCTAATGGTGGTGGAAACAGCAGACCAGCAGAGAACCGGCTTCAGGGAGCCAGCAGCAGCAGAGAGCTCAGTTCCACTGCCTCCATGACAAATTCTATTTGTATTTTTATAGACAAATGCTACTCAGCTGGAAATTTTGCTGCTATGATTAGCCATAGGGGGTGTAGCAGTAAGCAAGATTTAATGATTTATCTGGGTAGTGGATAGCTTTTGATTAATTCTGTATTGAGTGGCTCATACCTCAGTGCATTGGTCGGGTGTCCGGGGCATGTCATATCACTTTATTTCATCAGGTGTGACCATCGATGCTGTGGGTTTTATCCACTGTCCTTGTTCAGAAATAGATATTCTCCCTGGACACTGTGCAGAGCAGCGATTTCATCACTTACCCCGTATTTCTCCACATGTAACTAAATGTGGCAAAGGAGGCACAGAATGTCAGCAATGTTTAGGTGCCGACCTACATATTTGGGTACATTGGCGGTTTTGAAAATTGCTGCATTCCAAACTTCATTTATTTTTAATAAATTTATTATCCAGTGATTAAATTTGACCATGAGGCATTCAAAAATTGCCAGTGTACAGTTACTGCAGTTTACATGCATGTATCACATTTGTTATACTAACCACTCACAGTACTGCGCTCTACATCCAGCGCACTTGACCGTTCATTGCTTTAATGCGATTCCACTTCTCCCTAACAAAATAATTACTTTCCACAGAAGTGCTGTGCTTGCCATATCATCGAGACTTTAAACTATCAAATGGAATGAGTATCCAGAGAAATACAGGCTAACAGATTTACTGCGGTATTGAATTTTTCCAGGCCTTCTGTAGGGCACACAAAGCCTGCAGATGTGAAGGGTGAGATTTGCAGGAACCTCTCATTTGTTGCACGATATCGTGATTGACAGCCTTAAGCTAAAGCCGATGTTACTGTGCTATCTTGCAAAAAATGTAGCACACGAAACAAGATATTGGTTTTGTCACTAAACAGTCACTTAGATTTTTCTATACCTCTTTTGCCACATGACATACTTTCTGTTAGCCATCTCAGATAGTTGGTGCTATTTTAAAGGGGACATGCAATAATTTTTGTTATTTTCCCTTATTTTTTATAGTGTAATATAAAAGAAGCAAAGGTCTACTAAGAGATAGGACCTGTCTTCACTCAGTGTGCACAGCAGTGCTGCAGCAATGAAGAGTAGAAGTGGATCAGGCTTTTTTTTTTTTTTTTTTANTTTTTTTTTTTTTTTTTTACACACATTTACATCTGTACCAGTGACCTCAAATGTATCATATTTTCTGTTCTAAATCATTCAGTTTATTGGATTTATTGATTTGTATCAGTTTTGGATAGAAGTCAATGACTAATCATTTTAAGTGGAAAGAAAAAACTTAGCAAACCCTTTGGAATTTATTTGGATTTCTGCAATAATTACTCAACAAACTTAATGTTTTGGAATGATCAAGTCAGAGTCCAGCCCTTAACCCAGTAGAAATGCTGTGGCCTGACCTGAACAGGATTGTTGATTTAATAAATGTTAGAATTATTGATGATCTGAAGCAGTTTTGTAGGGAGGAATTCTCTAAAATACCCCATCACTGTGCTGCAAATCTGATCAGCAGCTACAGATGAAATGCTTTTACCAGTTATTAAATACAAAAATCATGTACTTTACCAACCTGGACTATGAATGATTAAAAAATATCAATCAATTAAAATTGGTATAGACCAATCCACATTTGGTGAGTACATAACGCAGAAATCCATGAAACTCTAAAGCGGTTTTTGCCACTGTATGTCTATGAAGTCAATTAAACTCTGGAAAAATGACAGAATTTTAATTTTGTTTCTGAAGCCACACAGCCTGGACAGTTGTCTCACAGCAATTAAAGCATCTTACCATTGGACAGACATTCCTGTTCCCTCTGCGGGTGTGGGGAGAGGTGCCAGCTAATGAAGTGCATTTGCCTTAATTACTTGTCTAGAGAAGCATTGGGAGGCCATCTATCTGTCAGAAAGAAAAATGACAAACCCACATTCCCAGACTGAATGGATACCTTTAGGCTCTATTTTGAATGCCATTTGAAAGTTTGGCTATTGTAGCAAAGTCCTCTTTCTCTGTCTCTGCAGTAACAAATGAATCTCCTTTTCGTGCCAGTTTCGTTGTGCTAAGCAGGTCAATAGAAAACCATTTATTTTTTTCTGTCCTTTGGATGGTGGTGAAGAATTGTTGCTGAATCACCACATCTGCTCGGGTGGTGTTCCGCCGCTCTTTGTCTCGTACACCACCTTGTTTCTCATCTTTCTGCTCGTCTCTGCTGATGACTTACCTGGCTGCTGAGGGGTTATTGTTGGACAAGGGTGACCACAGTCCGAAGCAGAAGCAGTCAGGCAGCGAATGTAAATCATGATGCAGTACTTTGTGCCTGTTTTTTTTTTTATTTTTTGTATGTTGTTTTCTATGTGAAAAATTATATATTGATGTTTATTATAGTGGCAGTTGCTTATATTCAAAGTGAGAAAATAAGTAAAATAGTTAAGTTTAGCACTGATAGATTTGGAGGGTAGTACATGTATAATAAATAAAAAATAATAATAATTCCTATGTGCTTTATAATGTAAAGTGTTAAAATATATTTTATCTTAGCAATATATAATGCCTGATAATTGCACATTAACCCAAGCTGCATTGGGGAAGTTGATTTAAATGGAGACAATAATATTATTATTGGTTGCATTATGTAATATCTCTTTATTTGAACTCTCTAAACAATCTGTCATTCATTAAAAAGCACAAAATGTAATGTAGGAATGGAAAATATATTTTTTCTTTATTACAGTTTCTTTATTAAAATAGTCATCTGATTGTACATAGAAATAAATATAGTCCAATTTTGACAAATATGTTTTCATCTCTTCTAAAACCTTTTATAACCCTTTAAACCTTTCTATTTTTATCTGTTTTATATAAGTTGTATAATTGTTTTTGTGTGTGCTCTTATTTACTCATCTTGTATATTTTACCGATTTTTCAATGACATTCTGTTATCCCCTTTTAACCTATATTAAGTGCTACACAAAAAAAGTTAGTAATATTATTATTGCACAAAATTCATGTGTACTTTGGTAAATTTCAGCGGCATGAAATCTGGGTGACATTTTAAACTGTATTTGCCTTTTAAACTGTATTTGCCTCACGTGTTAGTGATCAATAAATTTAACATTGAAGCCCACTCAGGTGATCAGTCAGTGTAGTTAAATGGTGAATTTTGATCTGATTTCACATCCTGGTGGTGCTGAGCCTCTTCCTAAAGCCTCATCTGCTGCTGTCTTTCTCTCACATGTGACACACACCTCAAGTGTGCCAAATCTCTTATACTAGTGTCAATCTCTTATAATGTGGAGCTTTAAAGCAGATTTTTTCAATTTAATGTCAATTTAGCTTTGATTTCAGGGGAAGCAGCACACAATCGTGGATCTTAAATATGAAGCATTACCTCATTAGCATGCCGACCTTCATTAGCTTAAATGTTCACTTGACTCTTTGTAGCTACCTTGATTTTTTTAAGGATAACCCCCCATTATGTGAAATATGGTGCTTGCTCTTTTTATGAAGAGGATTTACAAAAATACAGGAACACCTAACAGTATATTGTAATCCGTATAGTATCCATCAATAAATACTTAATTTACAAAGATAATATTTAACTTCTTCTTCAAAGAAGAGTTGATTCCTCTTTCTGGTAATTTGCGAGGCTAGAGTTTGCATTGCTGACGTACTGGATTTCACTATATCATAAGATGTTAATAGCATGACTGGTATAATTTATTGCAGATATGCTCCTGAGAAAAAAGTGTTATCAAGTATTATGATAATTTATGAGTTGTTGCCCCACATTTGCCTGATCATCACAGGAAGCAAAGTATTTGTTTACTGAGCGGTAAATGCATTCCAGCACAGTGACGCATTTGTCCTGATGATATATTTCTCCACGTATGGCTGTGCTGTCCTGTATCGAATTAGCATAACCTTGTTAATGGCTTTAGGGATCAGGTACATTACTGAGCAGAAGGCAGGTCATCAACAACTCTCTGCTTTTACCTCACACCACCTATTGTTTATCAGGACTGCGATGCGCTCGGTGTCTGAGCTAATTATGAGGGCAGCAAACGCGTGTTCATACGGAACCATCTGTCAGTGCAACAGATGCATGATGTAGCACTCTCTCTGACATGAAAAATCAGTGGTTCATCCTTTAAAATATGTGGCAGCGAGCCAGGCTCCAAATCAGGTGAAGGTGAAAATTACTGCTCTCGCATTCTTTTTTTTTTTTTTTTTTTTNTTTTTTTTTTTTTTTTTTTATTGATGGCGAATGAAATGCCCTGAAACACTATATCAGTATGTGTAAAATTGCCAAGTTTCCTGTAAAGCACGTGCCTGTTGAACGCTTACAGAAAGCGACTCTGACAGTTGCTGGAGGATTAAATACTGCATTTCATTTTCATCCTGTTTTTCCCTCGCTGAGCTTTTTTTTTTTAGCANGAGGATTAAATACTGCATTTCATTTTCATCCTGTTTTTCCCTCGCTGAGCTTTTTTTTTTTAGCACTTCCCTCAAGAACACAATGAGCTCTCTCTCTCTCCAGTGTCACTTGGAAATCTGCTGGTAAACTCAGGTGCTATTAAATATCCTAAAATGCCTGAAGTCCTTGACTTAACACTGCTGTGTTCTCAGATCGGCTCATGTTCCACCTGAGTAGTTTGTCTATCATTCGGTCTTCATGGACACACGTTGTTATGATAGAAAACTTCACGTCCCTGACATCAGAAAATACAATACAGCTCTCAGCTTCTTGACTTGTTGATACCCAAACTGGTATTGCTTTATTGAAAGAACTGATGATACAAAATAAGTATTCTGCATGTCTATATTTCACTCTGTTTGCTGCAAATTGGCAGTTTAGCATTGTGGATATCTGTTGCTGCTGTTATAAAGAAAAGCCACTCTTTCACTCTGTAAAGCCAGGACTTCACTGATTGATGAATGGTGTTGTAGCAAATGTGGAAACAAATGGATACTGAGTGCACAAGGACATTGGTCTTCTATCATGTCAAGTGCAGGGAGGCTCACATAGTGCATATAAGGCCACTGGGTGCAATCTGTTCTGGTAGACCTCATAACTAATAGTTCCAAATCCTACGATCCTATGAATATGACAATCAGAATGGTTAAAATGAAATAAAGTACGATTTTTTTTCCTGCTGAAAAGTCTGGAACAGTGCATGATCACTGGAATGACTTCAAAAAAGGCTGACAGCTGCAGAGCTTGGCAGTTGTTAATGACAGATTGTCAGCAAATGAGACAGATAATGTTTGTGATGCATGGGTTAATTATTCAGCGTAAGTATATACCGCACAAATATATTCAAAGACAAGGCAGGTATTTAGCGCTAAGGTAGCACTAAGGATTCTGAGCCTGAATTTGAGTTAGCCGACCAGATAGCGCCTGTTGGAGCGAAATATGGTCTCGTGTGAACCAATTATGGTCCAGCATGACAAGACTCGGGACTTCACTTGTCAAGCCGGCAAAGATGCTTTTGCACCAAAGGTTTGGAACTAAATTATGAACTACTTTATCTGGAAATATCCAGAGTAGGAACATCTGTATGTGGTTCCTAAACTGAGCTTATTGATCACATTCGCACTGCATTTCAACCACGAAGTACCACGAAGATTATGGAAATTAGAATAAGTAATCAGCCGTATCATTCTCACAACAACACACAGTTCACAACCCATGCTATCATCTAATGTCACCACATAAATACAAATCTCCAAGTCTCTCAGTGTCGAGGGTATTGGAATACTCTGGTTGTCACACACCGTTCTGTCTGTCAGAGCCGCATCCATCAGTGTGATCGTTTGTTTTATTGATTTTTTTCTTGACACTGCCTGTCATGAGTACATCACAGTTAGATACAAAAACAAGTCAGGATTCAAAATGCAGGTTTTCTGCCCAGTGAAGCTTATGACTGACCAATCAGCAATGTTTGGTCTTGTGAGCTCCACCTGGTAGTTCATGAAAGAGTTCCTGCGGTGTGAAAGTGCATCTTTTTTCAAACTTTTTGACTTTGTCAGGCTGAGTTATGACCCAGTGTTGTATCATGAACCAGACAGAGACTGAAATCTGACACCGGTACCAACAAGAGCTGATAGGAGCTCAAGCTAAAGACGGAAAAGTCTAAATAATGCTTTAAATTGTGATATATTTTGGGGTTTTTGTTCTTTTCACAGTATGATTTGATGGTATAAATCCTCCCATATAATAGAGGAATTTCCTTCCATTGTCACTTTTACATAACTAATAATCAATGCTCACAATGCTCCCCTGGAGCTCTGCTGAGCTTAAAGCCTCTCTGAAGGTTATTCTTTACAACACGTAAGAGTAATTATGACATTCTGAAATAATACTCATCACTGGGCTCATTCCTCTTAACAGAAATTGTCTTTCTCTTGTGAGATTTTTGCAACATTTTGGGGACAATGATGACTCTGGCTCTCGAGTGCTCATTTAGGAAAATTATCTTGTCTGAACACCTGTAAAACACTTTTAATGGTGATCGCTAAAGAGCAGTCATGGAGTGTGAACTGCCTCATTTAGCAAAGTCTGTTAAGAGTCTCCTAGTGTGTCCCTATCATGTAAAGTTCACCAAATCTGCCTGTTACTGATTGTTTTCTGGTTGTGGGATTAGATTGGTGGCCGTTGAGCTGTAGCAATGAAAAAAAAAAAAAAAAGNAAAAAAAAAAAAAAAAGGGCAGCGTGAAGCAAGAACATGCATGCTCAGGCAATCTTCCCTGGTAAATAAATGAAATGAAAATGGTCAGTCAGTTGCACAAACAGGCCAGCACGTAGCTGTGTTTATGTAAGGACCACTGTCTGTTCTGAACAAACTGTCACAGGTCTCTGTGGGAGGCAGAGAGCAAACTCTGGTAGAGACCAGTTGGGAGAAATAATGAGCAGAGCAAGTGAGGGTTTTGTTAAGATTGGGTCATTTAAGTGTTTTGCAGCTCTTCAGTGAGTCTTTAGTTTAGGTGCTACTTTATGTGTTACCGGTGAAGCTGTGGTTAATCATCCAACCATCAATCAGTATAGTGAGCCTGAGGGAGTAAAATAACACCTTATAGGACTGAATAAACAGTAGCTTTGACTGAATCTGATAGCACACACACACATATACACACACACACACGAATCTTTTGGAATATGCATCCTCAAGGGACAAACACTAGTTCTAAAAACCTGTGTTGGCGAACAAACTGTGAATGTGGGCATCTTTGATGGCACCTCCTAAGGTAACCATTTTTCTCACAGGATCCAAAAAGTGACTAAAAACAAACAAAAATGTGTTGAATCTTTTCTTTTTTTTTTTTTTTANTTTTTTTTTTTTTTTAAACTTCTTTAACACGTTTTATTTCTTTCCCGCTTGCTTTCAGACGGAGCCTTTCAAAACCACTCTCGGTTGCGGACGCCTCCTCTACCGCTCTCCCACTCACATTCACCCAGCCATCAGCACCATGCGGCCTCTATTAACTCCCTAAACAGGGGCAACTACACACCACGGAGCAACCCAAGTCCCGCACCCACAGACAGCTCCGTTCCTCCTGAGGGTCCCGCCAGCGGTCAAGACTCTGGCAGCGCACAGGACAACTGGCTGCTCAACAGCAACATTCCCCTGGAAACGAGGTACTGTGCAACTTGTAATCCTGGTGACTTATACAGCTGTTTGCATCTAAAAGTCTGAGCTTGAGCTGGTGCCACTGAATGCAACTTTTCATGCTGTCTGCTCTGTATTAAATGACAACAGCACTAATAAAGCAATAAAGAGAGAAATACCCTGCTAGGGGCCAAGGCCTACATTTGTGATGAACATGATTTTGTGGCAAACAAGAGAAAAGTGCTGCGTTTGGGTCTTTGTCTAAAGTTAGTAGTCCTAACAGAGGAAACAGTGCTGAGTGTAATTATAATCACACTGGATATGAAACAGCTCTCGCAAAATTATATTCAGGCTCCCATGAGCAGGCTTCATGCTTCCTCCACTTCGTCCCTGAATTTTATTTATTTCATATTAATCAGCGTTCGGTTCGTTTCTCAATAGGAGGTCCTTGAGTGAAGTAGGTCTGTTGAGTGCTATTATAACACAGGGAATGTCTGTTGATATTTCCTTGGTCTTACGGCAAGGCAGTATGAAATCAACAATGGCAATCCAGAATTACCACAAACCTCCTAATGATCACATTACTCTGCTCACTGTAGAGAAACTGCACAAATAAAACCCAATGACCTGATGTGACTCGGTCGCCTGCTGAGCAAATTTAAATAAAAGCTCATAGTGTAGCTTAGTTTAGTTTCTTTATTTTGATGTTTTAGTCATCAGCATCCTTAACAATTATACTCCACATATAAAGCTACTTGCAGTGAATAAAACTGCTCTGATAGAAGAATAACTAAGTTAATTTGACACGACTAAACAAGCAGCCGTCAACACAATCACCGTCTCTTCCTCCAGTTTTTTGTGAGGTTCAGTCACCAGGAAAATGAGCATTAATTTCGTTAGATAGAAGGACAGTTAGTGGTGTAATGAATGATTAAACGTCATCCAGCTCTGAAGTTAATCCCACACAGGTATTCCCGGTGGAACAGAAAACAGATGGCGAGTGGATTAGCAACAGGCGAGAGTGTTGCTGAAACCACGTACAGTGATTGCCTTGAAAAAAGCTCGATTATTAGAATTCCAGTGGTGAAATTGAAACCATTAGTAACATCCATGAAATATTAAATGTCACTTTTGCTTAGTTAATAGCATTATGATGGCCTCTTTCTCCTCACTTTTGTGGGATGTAATGGCCTTGATAAATCTTGGTGGGTCTCATCATGGAGACACTGGAGAGATGCCAGCAGGTTGCCTCTGTCCAGGCTCAACATTTCCTTCAAAGTTTCGGCCAAGCACCCACGTCTTTCCATTAAAAGTTACATTCTTCCCTCAGAACATGAACCTCTGAGACAATAAACAGACTTTGGTACTGGTCTCATGGGGGCAGGGATCAAAACCAAGGCTTTTCTCTTGCACCACTGAACGTGTTCAGCCTGCCCATTGCATGTGGACAGTTCATTACTCCATTGCATTGCTGCAGTATTTCCTTATGGAACAAAGCTCTCGTGGAGGAAATGCATTATGGAAGAAATGAGACACACAGCTCTAGAAAGATATAATGAACTGAAAATGTGTTTTTGAAAGCCGTACTTAAGGTTAATGATCCAATGTCTAAACCTTGAGAAACTTTTAGTGGGAATTACATTCGTAATAGAGGGCAATCTTTAGTGCATACCTCCGCCAAGACCCAACGGTCCTCTGATTTTACTTTACTTTTTGCCAATATAAAGCCAGACTTTTACTATTATTACATTTAAATCAGATGTGTAATAAAAAATTAAGTAGGATAATTATTTTTACCTGTTGAAAATATTGTCAAAACTGTTTGTACTGCTGAACCAGTATCATCTTAACTATATATTGGTGGTTGTATATTGGTGGCGGTACAGTATTTTTGGTCTTATTTGTTAAAGTACAGCAAAGCCATAAATTTGGTCTTTGTTTGAGGAGATATTTTAATCCACCAGATCTGGATCAATATCAGGATCTGGGCTAAATTGCACCTGCTAGACCATCATAGGACACGCATGCCCGGTTTTTTCATTAAGATCGATGTCTAGTTTTTGAGAAATAGGCAAACATGTTGACAAATGCCCTATTTTTCACAGTGAATCAGAAAAAACAAATCCTATATCTGGATTGTAATCCAGATCTGCTTCAAAATCTAATTAACTCTTCCTTGACCCAAGTCCCACCTATCGACGAAATTTCATCCGAAATCCATCTGATAAACACAGGTCACAATGTCACCTCCTTGGCGGAGGTAATTGAAAATAACATGAGAATGTGTCTTGTAAGTCATGCATTGTTTTCTTCTAATCACAACCTTAAAGGAACCAGAATATTCTAAAGTTTATCAGAGAGGAGCGAGACGCTTGCAGAGAAGGGCAGGGCTCTTACAAAACAAGGTATGGCAGCGCCCAAACGAGGCGAAGAAGGGAACTAGATGTTATTTATCTCACGCCTTTGTAGAAGTAGTTCCATAAGGGCCTTGTTTTGTCTCATTCTATCTTTCCTGATCTCCATTTGTTGGTTGTTGTTGATGATCACACACTGTTTTGCATTTCTGTGTTTCTTGCACGCACATCTCACCCCCGCCCCATATCCATCTCTCCACCTGTGTGTAGAAACATAGTAAAGCAGACATTCCTAGAGACTTTACAGGACAACCTGATTGAGATGGACATTCTGGCATCAGCACGCCACGATGCCCCATACAACGACGGGTACGTTGCATATTTGCTATCTGGCTCACACTACTGTTCCAATCTGCTTTACTGTGAAAACAATGCAATGCCTGCGCTGTTTCTCCACCAAATGACCCCTGTTTGAAATGCCATTAATCATTAGTGTGTCTCCTGCTTCGCTGAAATCCTCTCTGTACCTGCCCTGTTTAATCCAACAATTGCATATCATACTACTGTGCTGTATTCCTTTAGGTTCATGTTAAGCGTGGCCATTTTGTGAATCATGGTTACCCTTGTTGTCTCCGTTTCAAGAACAGGATATGTCAGACATCGTTCCTGATAGCTACTGTATAAATAAAATATGTCTCAGTGACTTTCCACATCATACGCTGTAATGTGACATTCAATCACATTCATATCTCTGTCGCTCCAGAGCTTCTTGTAAACTTGTCAGTAAAAGGACCTTCACAGCAGTGCCGCTGCCTCTGACTCTGATGGGCTGATCATGCAGCTCGACACATGTTTTCCAAGAAAGCCAGCCATGTTCTTCAAGGGTGAATAAATCTCCTCAACCCCCGTGCTGCAGCCTTATACTGTATATCTCTCCTCTGGATTGCCTTGACATATAGTTACTGTGAATTACTATTCATGGCATGACATGAATAAACAAGGACCCACTGTGGTCACTAGTCCTGTAAATTAGATTTAATATTGATTCACGCTTTCGACTGAGGAAAACCCAGTATGCTTTAGTATTCTCACTAATCTAGCAGAATTGTGGCTATGGTAACAGTATTGAATGTGCTTGGCAGCGGAATGAGTTGCTCGTGGGAGGGGCTGCACTTAGCGACACAATAATCTGCGATGACGATAGACTTCCCAGAGAAAGCAAAGTGTTATTTATTGAAACAGCTTCAACAAAGAGAATGTGTCTTTTCCAGGCACTTCCTGTTCAAACCAGGTGGAACGTCACCGATGTATTGCACAACATCACCAGGATACCCTTTGACCTCCAGCACGGTCTACTCGCCTCCTCCACGCCCTCTGCCTCGAAACACCTTCTCCCGACCTGCCTTCAGCCTGAAGAAACCCTACAAACACTGCAATTGGAAATGTGCTGCTCTCAGTGCCATCCTCATCTCAGTAACGCTTCTCTTCCTGTTGGCCTACTTCATCGGTGAGTCACCTCTGATGCTCCTGCACACCAGAATGGATGCTTAACCGCCCCCAAACCCCACCCTCACTCAAATACAGATATAAATTGAGTTCCAATTCAGGGTCTGGACCTGGATCGCTCCCCAAATCAAACCGCGTGGCCTCACAAAAACCAAAAGATGGTGCATTTGGGTGATCGTCATTGAGTCGTAAAGTTAAATAATTCAGATGTTATTACCACAAAGTTTCCCCCTAATGGTCGACATACCACTGAACTTGCCTGATTCCTAGATTTAGTGTGACTTATTGACATTTTACATGAGCAGATGATGGACAACTTTGAAAAAATGTACTGGCTGAATGGTAGCTAATGGTAGTGTAGCTAATATAGTGGTAGATCAGTATACAGGCAGTCCCTGACTTACAAACGTCCGTCTTGCAAAGAATCTATATTCACGCACCGACCGCCATAAAGCCTATATTTGAGTTACATACAATGATTTGTAATAACGAACGGTGCGCTACTTTGCGACGCACATTAAAACATTGCACGTCATCAGCGGTATTATCATGTTTAAGATGTTTTAGTATATCTGAAAGTGTTTCTTTAATGTTTCTTATGCATAGAAAGGTAAAATATATACTATATTGACGCTAGATATGCACTTTACGTAACTATTCCAACTTATGTACAAATCCAACTTAAAGAAAGCCATAGAAACGGAACTTGTTCGTATCCTGGGGACTGCCTGTATATCCATATACAGTAACTTTTTTCCTGTTTTATGGTCTGTGTATGAATTGTTCACTGGATACTTCCTGACTTTATGAGTTGGAGAGGATCACCTCAACGCTTCATTAAACGACTGACCAGTTCCACCAGTTCTGTCCTCCAAATTTGGGCAAAAGCAGGCTGCGTTTGGAGAATCCTTTGAATTGGCGCAGGCCTTGTCACTCTGTTCTGATGTGTTCAGTCTGCAGGATCCAGACCCTTTAATTGAATCACAGCTACAGGAATGGGCAAAGCGTTTTGTGTCCACTGTCATCCAATTTAATAGTGTTGAATCTGCACCACTCTGTGCCATATATGAGCAGAGTTATATAGGAAACGGTAGATTGACTCTCACCAATACACATCATCCAAAATAACATTATCATTCATAGATTGGGTTGAGTCTGCGAGATGGGCAAGCTGGTTTCTTGCTCTTGTGATTAGGTCAGATAGGGAATGAATTAAAACGATGGAGCACATGCGCCTTCACACAAGAGAGAACTACACACCGAGAATATTCATCCTATTCGATTTCAGATCCCCTGACCAGCATAACCAGGTCCCATCTGGATATGGACTATCAGCTGTGATAACTGAGTTATGCTATTAAATGAGTTCTGCTCTTTTTGACTACTTCCATTCCCTGAGGGAGTAATATTCATATCAGGCAATATGGCATCTCATTTGTATGTGCGAACCGTAAATTGTACTGTTTACATTTTAGTCGTAGATTGTCAGAAATTGCAATTTATAAAACTCACAAAAAGAAAACAGAAGTATATTCAAGCAGTGTTTTGCAGAGTTTTGCAAGTCGCAGCTGTGATCATTTTTCTTTGTATTTTACAGAAATCAACTCTAAAACTGTTTCATCACTGTGCTGCATTTTCCTCAGATTTTCCGTTGTGAAATTTTGTGTTTTTTAGACAGTGTTCTTGCTGCTCATGCAAACTAACCAGACTGTCTTTTTTTGTGTGTCCAATGAAATCTCTGACATTGGCTATTGGTGTAAGTATGTATAAATCAATCAGTGATTTTGGGTAACAAAATAATTATTTTTAAAACAAAGGATGAGAAGAGAATTGGTGCAGTCACGGTAACCAACAATAATGGCAACAGTGTGGTCATGGAGAGAAGGGATGGAGGATTGTGAAGGTAAGATGAAGGTTCAGCAGGAGGGGAGGGAGGGTAGATGAGCATTTCAGGTTTCTTTGCAAAAGAGTTTGATGCAGTTTTGGATAAAACCATGTGGCGACTGAATCAGTGCTACGAACTGGAGGTTTTGATGAGTAGAAGAGAAAGAGGAATAAGGGAGGGAAGATAAAACAGGGAAGGATCCAGGAAGTGCAATGTCAAAGAGAGACATTTGAGGTCTGGATTTAAAAACTGACAAATGAAGCTCTTCCTCTCGTGGATTGTTCCAAAGATGTGGCATTCCACGTTGAAAAGCCTGACGAAATAAAACTTCTGTCATCCATTGTCACAGATTCAAATGAAGGATCTCCTGCACGGTTCTGTTTCATATATTTTACTGTATAAGTTTGATTGCCTGTGAATACCTGTTTAACATATAAATTGTAACTCTGCTGAATCTCAGCCTCGCACGGAAAAGGAAATAGTTTTTCCGAGTAGAAGGATAGCGAGAATATTGTAGTTCATTTTTATGAACTCAATGAAAGAATATCCAGCTCCTTCCGCATGGTCTTCATCAGTGAGATGAATGAATTCTCTATTGAGGACATTTGTTATAGATATGCAGTAACAATCACAAAAGTGATCATTTCTGTTTCTCCTCAAGGCCAAAGGAACTAAAATCTTATTATTAATTTTTGTTACCAGAATCATTTAAATGGTTCCATTTGTAATTCGGATCAGTGCTGGATTAAAAATGAATTGCATCAGCTGGTTGCTGCTAATGATGATTATCTATGTAAAGCGTGAACGAGCAATTTTAAATCAGTGCACGTAGGTGTGAGTAAGTTCTAGTTTGACTTCTTTTGGCATCAACTGTGTAATTTGGCTGTAAAAGTAAAAATATGCGAATACTTTTTGTGATCCGGCCAAGAGACAGAGTCCCATCAGCTTGGTAGCTCTTAATCAGACGACGTAATTACAGCCTGCAAAACTCAGACCAGCTCCCGGTGCACCACAAATAAACATGTTGGAGACCAAAACCTCACCCCAAGATTGGAATTTCCAATCAAGAGCGGGGGCCGTAGTTAATTAAAGGCTGATGAGAAAATATATTTAATTTCAAGTGCAATTAATTATTGAGGCCTGTAATTGGGAACTCCGGGCCGAGATGCGTAATGAACCCAATTACGCCTCATGACAGATGTTTTGACTTGGAGCACGGTTTTATATGTCACAGCTTTGTAGTGGCACATTTTGAAGTGTAAAAAGGTGTGTGTGTGTGGGGTGGGGGGCTGGATTGGGGGTGCCATAATTTTCTCTGCGGTTGCTCACTCATTAGCACATTTGTTATATGTTCACCATTTTAAGGTCAGCAGTATCCTCCTGTGTTCACTTCCATTCACCCTGGGTATCCAGCCAAGGACAAAGAGGTTGGGCCTGAGAAAATTTTTCTCTGCATGATCATCCAACCCAGAAAAGCCTTGTTTGATTTGTTTTCTTTCTCTTTGCCTGATATGAAATTTACAAATGTCAAATCAGCGTCGTCGTCAGTGCAGCGCCGCACTGCTCTTACTGTGGAAGCTGCATCTATCTTCAATATTACCTGCATTTATAGATACAAAAACCATTCGAATACGCACAATGTACTTAATTTATTTGTGAGAAAAGGCCATTTTTTCTTACATTTTCAAGCTTGCTTTAACTGTTCCTTTATGAATACAAAGTATTTACCATGAATGCGATCTGCTGCACACACCATGACGCATAACATAAATCCTCAAGTACATGCTCCAAAACAGGCTAAATTAAATAATACATCTTGAAGGAATATTATTTTAAATTGTATATAGTTGCTTGGGAGTATTTGGCTTCCCCTGCTGACACATCATCAAGTTGTGCTAAATTATAGCTGAAGTTCTACTGACAAAGGACTACTTTAAAAGGAAATAAGGAAATAAGTTAGGATTTTTTTGATAACCGACCTGCGTACCTTCTGAATTGTTTGTTTGTCTTTAAGACAAATGATTCTAATATCAGGTAGGGTAATACACCCTGATGCTATCCAACACCTAGAACTATAACACTGAAAATTGTTAAATATAATATTTATTGTTAACATCATGAAGAAGAAGAAGAAGAAGAAGAAGAAGAAGAAGAAGAAGAAATTAAAGCTTGAGACAATTAAAATAAGCACAAATCTGAGTCAGTTCTGCATGATGCTTCATTAAAGCTTTTCACAGTCCTTCGTTTTTAGAGAAAAACACGTAACTGGTGGTAGGATGCAGTCTGGAAGTAATAAGTAAGTCACTTGCCTCAACTAATGAAGACAGGATGCAGGAATAACAAGGTGCTAATGAGTGTTGATTTACACCACCATAGACTGGCAATATTTCAATATTAAATTGATAATATTGAAATATTAGCAATTTGTAGCTTTCATATGTGGCATCTGTTGACACTAAAAGTGTCTAAAAAAACCCATTAATGATACAATTAATAATTTGCAGAGCCCCCTTTTTTGACATATGAGTCACAAGTTACTTACTTACTAAATTTTTTTGGAATTATATCATATTCACTCCACATTTTCAGAAACTACACATATATTTAATAATTTTGACCATTTACACTATGAGAAAAAAGTGCTATTCATCATAGCATCCCTTGAAATGTGCACAACTTCTGCTGAGATCAGACGGTAGAAGCTGAGATTGCTTGCAGATGACCTGCAGCAGTAAGAGCAGACTTCCTCAGATCGCTGAGAAGTCTTCTCCACACTACCTCTGTTCCCTAATTGGCACATGGCATGACCCAACTTCCTGCCAAGAGATAAGTGAAAGGAGGGCATGACATGCGCTCAGGACAAAATGGGCAATGCCACGGAGTGCAGTACTTTTGACAGGTCAGTGGCATCGCTGGAGCACAGATGCAGCTCGTCTCTGCCAGTGGCCGTCTCATTTGAAGCACCTTGTTATTCCTGCATCCTGTCTTCATTTTGCAGCAAAGTCCAGCAGTCTTCTCAATGTCTTTGTGTGATGTTTGAGGACTTTTAGAAGCCAGAAGAAACACAATCTGGACACTCTTCGCTGGGCAAAATCTAATACTCTGCGTGTCATAGATACCAAGAAGGCGCTGGAGTAAATCTTCGGGGGGGGGGGCCNGGGGGGGGGGGCACCATTCCATGAGAGGCCTTGGGGACGGATGGGATGAAGAACGGGTCCCACATAGAAGTGATTAGTAGGACACTTGGACTGACGCTCTGCCTGGTGACTTTGATGCGATTGTTCTGCCAGCAGCACACACTTCGACTGTTTCTATTCCTTCAGTCGGTGCAGAACTACAAATCAAAAGAAATGTCTTTTCTGGAGCCTACAAACAGCAAACAAAGCCATCTGTCTCTCCACTGGTTGTGTCCTCCACTGACACAGTCGATTCCACAGGCTTTGGACAGAGAACAGATGCTGGTTTTACGTTGAAAGTTTGATGTCTTCTGAGGGGCTTGTATTGTGTTTTACCTCTTTAATAACCACATTTGAACTCTTCTTGTATCAAAAATCTGCCAACATAATTTTAATGAATGTGGCATCATTCATGTAGTCTGCGTTGTTTCTATCTAACACTTTAAAAAGCTTCTTAATCGTGTGCCAGTTACTCTTAGAGATCTGAATGTCCTTATTGATGGAGGAGTTTCCACTGGGAGGGACCCAGTGATTTGATCTGCTGCTTGTCCCAGTCATATGATGGTTACAGTCAATTTGAAGTTAATAGCTGAGCCTGGGCAAAAAAACTGCTCTGATTCTTGGGGGGATCACGAATTTGAAGCGGGGAGAATTAATGCCACATCCATGGCTCAGTGCAGCAATTTAGAGTTTCCATTTTAGTTTATGATTCTGATTAAGCTCTTTTCAAGTGTTTCCAGAACTTGGTCAACACTGGCCGCATTAATCCCAGCTTATTTTTAGAGTCGTCTGAGTCTAGCTTGGCTTGAACAGATATGAGACTGCAGGAAGAAGTTTAGGTCCCGAGTCCTGCGTTTAAAACTGTGATGTGTTTGTTAGCAGCAGCAACGTAATGCAAACTGACTTGAAGTTTCACAGGTACAAGGAGCATCAATGGATGGCAAGCTGCCATCTGCTGTTTACATGTGTTGTTAAAGGACCATGCTGGTGGTTTTGCATGTTTGAGCCCAGTAAATACTACCTGCATACATGTTTCATTACTGTCAACCATTTTCCAAAATAGACCGCTGAAGCAGTAAATATTATAGTTGTTTTTCCATCCTTCCTTTCCATTCCAGTACAATATTAAAATCAGCTTGCTGAGACTTGAAACTTGCTTGAGATAGGATATCCTTCACAGCGAACATGACATCTATTAAATTTTTTGTCAAAGTCACTTAATTTAACCAGTCCAACACGGAGCTACACGGAGCTAAAATGTATGTCTCCGCCAGGGAATACAGTCCCAGGAGCAGCTTTAACGAGAAATTAAAATGATTGTGCCTTCACAATCATGCGTAAACATTAGCAGGTAAAATATTAAATTTTAATAGAGGCATTGAAAAGGTTTCAAAGATCCATAAATGATAATAAGAAATGGAAATCCGTATATGCCCTCTTTAATGTATAAAATATAAGCTACGCTTGTGTTATGCTCATATCACAGTGACACTATTAATTCTTTAAGTCCCACTAACAATCAGTTCTTTCAGTTTTAAACAATGACTGACATTGTGAAGTAACACATTCTCATATAGAGGGAAAGATTAAAACATTTAAAGGAAACATTTAGAGGACTGGAGAAGGTCTTATTCCCAGCTTTGCTCATTTAATACCATCTGATAATTTGACTTTTTATAATTAAATTTTATTGTTATTTTCTCGGGGAACTTAATAGAACCAACAAACCACTAAAATGCTATATTGAGTTTCACGGCTGTTTCTGCTGACTGTTGACTTCCAAGGTGGCTTTTGCCTTGCTAAGCTCGTCTTGTCCATTCTCTTATTGGTGATCTGTCATGGTCAGCCCCTCCTCCTCTGTCCTGCACTCTGCTGCCATTGTTCCAAAGGACATTTCTTTTGTCGACCTTGTAAAATATCAGCCTGCTTCATCCATAGTGTTCACATTGAAACACCCCTGTTGTCTCGCTGCTGATGTGTTTTTTTTCTTTTCTTGTGTCCCCTGGTTTTGCAGGGACATGGTAACAGAATGGGGTATAGGAAAAATGACGGGGCACTGGGGATGCTCCATGCCTGTATGTTGATGTGGTAAGACAGATGTTGTCCTTTGGGGTCAAGCTAGCATTCATCTTCTGATCTTACTGCTCAGCACTTTTGAAAAAAATGCCATTAACCATTAAACCCTTGAATTGTTCTAAATCCACTGGATTTACTTCTTCTTCTGCCATCTCAAAGCTGTCACCTTTAGAATACAATCAGTGAGCAACAGATAGTGGACTGTGAGCTCCTTAGAGCTTCAGGGCTTTGTAGCTAAATTGGATATTTAAAGCGCCTATTTTTCTATGTGGGTTGTATGCTTTGTAAAGTCACATTACCATAAATAAATTCTGATTGTCTGAAATTTTGCTTCTCTTGCAGCCATGCACCTTTTTGGATTAAACTGGCACCTCCAGCCCATGCAGAGACAGATGTACCAGCAGTCAGAGGACAACGCAAGTGGCCTACCGTTTCCTACCGACCTGAGCTTGCCACCACTAGGCAACACGGGACTGGAGATACCTGACCGGAGGGGAAATGATGACAGTAAGTACAATTTAAATTAAATTAGTGTGATTAAAGTCATGTAAAAAATACATTTATAATAAACCTAAATGCTGTTTAACTTGTGTAGAAGGTTTGCCCAGCTATCGTTAGTACTATATAAGTGCATCCATATTTGCAACATTGCACAGGGAGAAATTTCTTCCAAGTTTACAGATGACATTTCAGAGCTCAAGCAAGTTTGTCAGTATTCTGTTGTCCATTTTCACATTTTGCTCACTGGTCCCTGTGGCATGCAGACAGATCTGCATTGTAATCCTATGGAAGTTGCTGTAAGTGGGGAAGCGTTATTTGTTCCTGGAGGGAGAAAATGGGGCAGCTTAAGGGACTGAGTATCTAGGGGGTGGAGGGGGATTAGCCACTCTGTCCCCTTCAGATCGGATGTGATCCTTTCATCTCGGAGCCACGGCTGCCGTTCCTGGCAGGCAGAGAAAGCATGTGCTCACCCCACTGTACCAACTGCTTGACTCGAGGAAAGTTTGCTCTCTTCTTTTCTTGAGCAAATGGGCCCCAGATTTAACCATGTGATTCACCACTAGCAGACTACAATAGGTAGAAGATGGGGTCATTAACATATAGATGAATCCAGGAGTTGTCTTTTTCATTTACCAGATGGCAGAAAGTGCATTTAGCGAACAGCAAGAACAGTGAGAGCTGAGCTTAGACCCTGCATGGCAGCCATTGCTGATAGGAAATCAATAGCCATAGCTTTCTGAATAAGTCTCATTCAGCAGCGCTGTCACCAGAAACAATGATCATTTATCTCTTGTTTTATCAAGGTGAGCCACCTGTATAGCACTGAAGTTCGCTGTAGCTCTCTCTTCGTCAGACTATCAAAGCATCATGTTATAGTTTAGCCTCCTGAACAACCGCCATTTATTTAACCATGAGACCCATTATCGCCGGTCTGGGCTTATGATTTATTTAAACAGCCCAATGAGCATGCCATTAGCGTGCTGCATAAATATACACACCCCAACATGTGGAAAAGGAGCGTCTGTGTTGTAGCATTATATAAAGCCTAGATCAGGGAGAAGGCGAGCATGTCGTGTCTTCCCTGATAAAACCCATTGCCACTGATGGACTTTTGAGAAGACTGCCATCTGCCGTACCACGTGTAACCCAACGCCGTGTCTGCCGCCGCAGCCCGGGGGGGCATCACTGCAGAAACGATCCCATCTACATGGGCAAGCAGATGTTCAATATAAGGTGTATTATGGGACATATGGGCGTAAGGCAGCAGCTATGGTAGTACCTGTGTAGTTACTGACCTTACAGATCTGTCTGCAGTTATGATTTTAACTTTATTATTTTTCCCTCACTTATAACTATATTAAGGTTTTGAAGCAATTATATGAAATGAGGGGAAAAGATTAAAGTTATAATTTTTGCTAGTTTTATCACTAGCTTAATCAGAGGATGTTGCCAGTTAGGAACATTCACCACCCAGCAACACACACTCACACACACACACACACTTCAGGATTTCAGCAGAATTCGAAATTATAACTTGGCTATTTTCCACTTATTGCATTCTTAGGTCGGATTCACATGCTAAGCGTTATTGTTGCACTGACCTGGGCGTTCAGTGTTCTGCTGCACATGAGCGGAGTCTGAGCAGCCCCGCTCAACCTGGCGCTGACAGGAAGCGCTCATTGCTAATGACAATTTAACGGTTACCATGGACTGTAAAGACAGGATGTAGCCTACATGCAATCTTTGCGCATTCATGGTTAAAGTCAGATTTCGGTTTCGACTCAGATAGCGACATGGACATCACAAAAAGAAAAAAAACATGCTCTTCTTATTAGAAGAAGAAAAGCGAAAAAACGGCGAATGTGTGTGCACGAAACCTCACATTTCAGACATTATATTAACAATTTCTAAACCTGATGTCCCTGTCTGACTGCTGACATTTTGCCAAGCAAGCACCTTTTTTTTTTTTTTTAACCAGATCNAAAAAAAAAAACGGTGAATGTGGGTGCACGAAACCTCACATTTCAGACACTATATTAACAATTTCCAAACCCGACGTCCGTCTGACTGCTGACATTTTGCCAAACAAGCGCCTTTTTTTCTTTTTTTTTTTTAAACCAGATCATAATATGATTTTAAAGTTGGGTTGTATACTCTACAGATTATAAACTCCTCCTCCATTGTTGTGGCGCTTCTGGTTACGTGACGTACAGCAGCGCTCTGATTGGTTGTGCGTTGGAAAGGTCAGCATCGGAAAGGTCAAAGTTCATTTAAATGAACTTTGAGCGCCGCGTCAAAATGGAGAATCTGAGCGTCGCGCGGCACTCAAGGTGGTGTGACGCGACGTTAGGAGTCACCGCTCAGCTCCCAATACACAATAATGGAACGCCCAGGTCANGTGGTGTGACGCGACGTTAGGAGTCACCGCTCAGCTCCCAATACACAATAATGGAACGCCCAGGTCAACGCAACGCTCAGTGCTTAGCATGTGAATCCGGCCTTACTGTTGTAATCCTCCACTGGAATTGGGACCATTTCTGTGACCGTTCAGAGGGTCTTTAATTATTCTTTTTCCGGTTGTCATGGATGTGATTGAAGATCTGTGATATGGTCAGACTACGATGCTTCAGCAGAATGACTCCCTCTGTCCTCCACATGCCGGATTAATGTTGTGATCTCTTTGACTGATTTACTTTGTGTGCAATACAGGTAAATTGGACAGCTTGTTCCCGGATGACAGCTTCATAGATATGGGGGAGATTGACGTGGGGCGCAAGGTCGCTCAGCAGATTCCTCCTGGTATCTTCTGGAGGTCCCAGGTCTACATTGATCATCCCATGTATCTGAAATTTAATGTGTCCCTGAGCAAAGATGCCTTAGTGGGAATCTATGGAAGGAGAGGCCTGCCTCCATCTCACACACAGGTGAGAGATGACACTCTTATGATATTACGCTAATGATACTAATTATTTTTTACATCTTGCCTAAGACGAGCTGATAGTAAATGTGATGATGTGTCTTATAGTTTTACAATCATGTATGCGCAGTATAAGGATTCGGCTGCTTTTCCATTCTTCTTCTGACAGAATATAAATTAGGATATTGGTTAAAACATCTACCTAACAATGTTGGAGTATATCATGAATACAAACCGATTCATAAATCTCTCTGTTGTATTATGAATCGCTTTCTTTGTTGCACAAAGGATTTATAGCAGATTTCTTTGAGGTTCAGTATCATCAATGAATCATGCAATGATACAGGGGCTCAGAGGCCAGGAGAGGGAGATTTTTCCTTACGCTAATTTCCCATCTATGTGCAGCACAGAATCAGATATATCATGCTATTAATCATATCTGACTGCACGGTCCATAGACTTAAGATTTCTGCTGTAAAAGATGGTTCAAGAAATTGTTCCAAGTATGATTTTGTCTGGTGTGATTTATTTTTTCAGTCAAAACATCATGTTTATCTTTTTTTAACCTATTTTTATTCCGAAGCAAATAATTCAGAGCGGCGTTTACGTGCTATGACTGATTACACATAGAGTGACAGATGAGTTGAGATTCTCTGCCATATGTAGATGAAAATGAAGGGGCTGTCTCATTGGTATTCATAGAGTCAGTGCTGATATGAGGCAAATCGGTGCAGATGTTACTTGGTAAACACTAACTTTTAATTTGTTTTTCCCTATTTTCACTTTAATAATTTCAAACAAGGTTTTCATATACATGTGACCGTGCCGACTAAAATTATCACAATCCATCCAGTCACAATGTGTAAAGACTTACTTAAGCTCCTCTGGAACGATGAGTTATTCATGCTGACCATATGATGCTCCGCTATAAAGCTGGCTGAAAGCACTCACGTCTCATGTGTCGCCCTAATGGCGTGTCTGCGGTCCGTCCATCAGTCTGTCTCACATTCTGTTTGTCTGTCTGCAGTTTGACTTTGTAGAACTGTTGGACGGGCGGAGGCTCCTGGCCCAGGACATCCACGGTCTGGAGGGGCCTGTGGCTATGCAGCGGAGCCTGATGCCAATCACCACACACGACACGGGCTTCATCCAGTACTTGGACTCTGGTATCTGGCACCTGGCTGTTTACAACGACGGGAAAGAAACCGAAACGGTCTCCTTCCTCACCACCGCCATAGGTGAGCATCCTGGGCATAACCTGCTGCTGAATCCTGTAATGGCAATCCGTATAATCCCATAATACCAACCTGCAGCACTCCACAGCAAACAGCTTAGACTTGGGGCATGAGTCAAAGCCAGTTTTTGGCAGATTTCAATAGCCAAGGAAAGTGCAGGTTAATCAAGGTGAAGTTGAATATGACAAAAATCAGGACATCAGTGCTATCCTGCCATGCCCCTGAGTAGGGCATTGAGAGATCATAATATCCTCATTAGCCTGAGTATCTTCAGAGCGAATCAGGGGTCCAGCTTCTAGGAACCATTTGCATACAATTCTAAGTATGATTGTACTCTCCTGCTTGTGCCATTTTTGATCATGATTTGCTCCAATTTCCATCTACTTTCCATGTATCAAAGGGGGGGGAGGGGAATATTTCTTTCCACTGACTAACTCCTTGTGGCGTGCTGCTGCATTTCAGACACATCCTTCTTTGTGGAGGTGATTTCGTTTTGTACGCTCCTCTTTGTTCTCCCTAAAGCGCCTTTGATTAGCACTGCTGTATCAAGCAAGGTGTGAGAGGGCCCGAGGTGTCGACTTTCACAGAGATGGCAGCTGGGAGCTGTTCTCACATGCTCTTTAATTAAAAGCTCCTGGGCCAGAGTCCATCTGTGACAGGGGCTGTGCCAGGCAGTAGATCGATGAGAAGCTGTCCTCAACACCAATGTAACACCAAATGCAGACAGGCAAGAGATGCACTATGCCCCCCTGCTGTGCCAACAACAGCTATAATTCAATGCGTAATATATGATATGACAGAAGAAAGGGGAGAGAGGGGCAGAGTGTTTACTTTTGCTTACTTCTGCTTGACTTGTGTGTATGAAGGCCTCCTGTGGTTTGCATCAGAGAAAACATTCCTAGATGGGGATGTTCGGTGCGAGGAATGAGGATGAGGTGGGGCAGATTTATTCAGAGCCGGAATCCTGCCTCTGTTCATTTGTATCGGAGCTGATCTGCCCACAGGAGCTCAGAGGGAGGCAGAGGGGCCCTTTCTAAAATGGGTCACCGGTTAAGTGCCCTTCAGCAGAAATTGAATCTCTCCAACTGCCTGAATTGTATTGAGCCATGGAGGAATGGAGTTGACCTTCAAATAAAGCAGCCCAGGTATAGAAATATATGTGAACAATATCCAGAACAGGCACACTGAGAGACACAACCAGCATTGCTTAAAGGAGGATAACAATACTATGTCAGTGTTTCTGACATAGTATTGTAGGAGGAAAAGAAATGTTTTGTTCCATCAGCCAGACACCTTGTGCTGCTCACATGTATTTAATAAACGGTTTGTTCTTTGCACATAGCCGTGTCATTATGCATCTCAGGGAACGGAGCATCCCCGTCTTTAATCTGGGCTGATCCTCATTACTTGGCTGTAGCTCCATAGCAATGTGAAACGTGTCCTGGTGTATGTTTTGTATCGCAGCGCTCTGGAGCATGAAGCCATTTGTCCCTGCTGCCTGCTGCCCAGAATGCTTCACTGCAGACACAGCCGCCTATACAGGGAGCGAAGCAAAGGGAAGCAAGACCCAGTGCCAATGTCTTATTCTATATCCTGCTGATCACAGGCTCTTTCTGTACACAACCGCCCATCATTCAAAGATGCTGAGCATCTGCTGAGAGCATGGCAAGGTGCTGATTAAACCTGCCTGCTGCATGCTACTCTGTCCTCACCGACTGGAGAGACTCACACAATAGTTAGCTCCCCTGATATGAAGGGTAATGAATTTCAATGAAGCTCTGCTTGAATCCATGATTTATGCGTTGGCCTATGTCGAGTGTGTGGCTAAGAGATATTCATGGCCTCCCATTCCTGCTCTCAGAGGAAACACAGGCAATAGACATGGTAAGTGTGTAGTCTACTGAAATGCATCAGCATTCAGAATGAGAGCACTGCGCTTCAAGATTAGTCAATGAAACATATGGGATTTGATGTTGTGTTGTTTGCCAAAGTAAAACAGAAATTCTGATCAAATTACCTAAATCAGAGCCACATTCATGTAAATAATATGGGTCTTAATAAATGGCAGCTTAATGCACAAATGGAGCGCATTTAAAAGTAGATCTTCAATATCTGCTCCATGAAGAGCAAATTATAACCCTGCCAGCTTAGCCTTTTTCTTCCTTTATACATGAGCTGCAAGATTCACACCAGGATCTTGAATCTCTTATAATTGCACTTCTGGGAAGAAATTCTAATCACCCTCACCTGTCACCCACTACCCACACACACTGCTGGCTCTTCTAGCTTTCAGCAAAAAGCCCAGACCTTCTGCTGCAGTTGGATGTTCTAGTTGGAAGCCATCAGAACTCCAAAATGCTGATTACTTCCACCGTGTCGAAGGATATTCACATCAGTAACCCAACATGGCAAAGGCAAGCCTGCAGCAGAGTTAGCATCAGCAGCATGAATCTGCTCATTCCCTACCCATTTCTGTTTTCAATCTGTCTCTGCTCTGTCTCTCTGTCTCGCTTTTCTCCCTCTCTTGCGTTGCATCCTCAGTGTTGATTGACTCTCCAGAGTAAAGGGAAGCTGAATCCGTGGCTCACATTTCTAGGCCTTTGTAGAGAACAAGAGATTCTTTGTTCCTTAAGTTTCGCCTCAGAACTCCTGCTGCCTGAAGGCAATGGACAAGACTGAATATTTTTCAGCACCATTTCAGGCTTAATTCAGTGAGCATCGTGTTTCAGATGTCTGCTGCTCTCAACAGCCTGAGAGTTGAATTACTCTTGTTTCTCATAATAACTACAGTGTCAGAACAGTGCTAGTAGAAATAATTTTTTTGCCGATTTATTTGATTCTGTTAGCGGCATCAATAGAGGAAATGATGGAGAGCATAGTGCAGTGTCCTGATTGCTTGGCAAATACCTTCAGTTTGTCATGAGAAAAGGTACAATAATGACTGAATGGAGATTAATATTATCCCCATAAATTAATGCAATACACTATGTAAATCAGTAATACTACAATCTAACTTAGATTGAAAATACATGTAATTCTGTTTATAGAGAAGAGATATAGAAAGCCTGTGCTCTTAGAGAAAGGGAAAAAATGGGTAAAAAAAAAAAAAACTCCATCAGGTTATGGTGTTCAAACTACTCCAGAAGTAAAGAGGAGGGCTAAAGGTTAATGGATTGGTGCATTAAAAAGACTTCTAATGGATTACATGAGGCAACATGTTTTTGCCAGTGGTCTTCATCACGGCAAAATGATTTCTTAATAGTTGTCAAATTTTATTTGCTTGTATTTTCAAAATGCATTTCCACCCAATAACCCTAAAAACAACAGCAAAACAAACTTTACTTGCAAGGTTTACAGTAAAATACTCTTTTTAGCAGTAGAAATTTGTGATGTGGTACAGTTGGACTCATCTGTAAACACTAAAGACCTTGTGAATTATCAGACTCATAATTGTTTATTGGTATTTACATACAAAGAACGTGTCTTGGTGCTTCCTCTTATTACAAAAATGTCTTCAGGATCAGGTGTCATGATTAATCAACTTGTTTTTAATAAGATGTAGTATTTTTGTATGTATTTCTATATTTGTATAGTATTTTTAAATGTATTATTGTTTCATCATGTTTTGAAGTGTTGTTGTATCAGATTGTATTATACTACAGAAAGTCTTAAATGTGATTTCCAAAGGTATTTTTGTTTTCGTTGTGGTGTTACAAAAAAAACCTGTTTTTTTTTTTTTACTTAAAAAAAATATCACAACAAAAATTTAAAATCTATTTTCAATTTATTTTANTTTTTTTTTTTTTACTTAAAAAAAATATCACAACAAAAATTTAAAATCTATTTTCAATTTATTTTAGAAGGAAATTTTACTTTAATTGTTGCCGTGTAAAATCTTATACCCTTATTCTGAAAGGTCACCAGGCCGGAACAAAAGTTAAATATCACTTTGTGCTGCTGATGGACAGCAGGTGGAGTAACAGGAATTTGGAAAAAAATATATAAATCAATAATTTAGACCTAATAATGTCCCTAAACCTAAATTGGTGCCATCGTATACTTTTTACCATGTGAAGTTGGTCTTAAATTCCATCCTAAGAGGCATTAAAAAATCTTTAAAAAATCTTAAATTTAACATGGCTGAACCTGCAGATACCCTGTTATATATTATATGTTATTTATTATTGGTCTACACAATATTAGAAGCACCATTCAATACATGGCCAACACATAATATGGCCTCAAACTCACCACAGAGTTGCATCAACACCTTTCTGACACAGTGTCGAAACGCTGATTTCTTGCAGGGTTGACATGTCGATTGCACTGGCTTGTACAAGCGACCATAATAAAGTGACAACTGAGTGTTCACAAAAAAAAAACCCTTTCATATACACCTGCAAACGGCAGATAATTCCGTTTGTAGCATACAGTTGAGATGTATGGATAAAAGAGAAAAGTGAAAGCTGTCTCATCCACTGGTGGTGTGTGCAGATGTATAAATCAGGCTAAAGATCAGGCCATGGAGTAGAATATGATACGCTGACAGTACCCACGGTGGTGGTGAAATGCAGGTACCGATGCTGCTGACGCTTCACATCTCCTGGTTGCTTCGTGCCATAAAAGCATCAAATTGGGTTTGTCAAATGATGCATGTCACTTATCGCATCCAGTGCAGTCGGGCCCTGAGAGAACACGTTTGGTTTTGTGACTTTTGGTAGAAGCTCAAATCAGAGCTTGTTGTTTAGTCTTTTTGTCGATGCTTGGTTGAAACACATTAGTAACACTTGAAAATGTTTTGCAGTGAATCAGGAAATGTTGACAGGATTGCACCCTGCGCTTATTGCTGTCATTATATTAGCATAGGGATAATAATCAAGGCAGAGAAAACGAGTGGGAGGAAAATTGTTTTTCAAACCGCATTACTCAGAGACACTCTTGATTGCTCCCTTTCAGATTCCATTGATGACTGTCCCAGTAACTGCTTCGGGAACGGTGACTGTGTGGCTGGAACGTGCCACTGCTTTTTAGGATTCAAAGGGCCTGACTGCGGACGAGGTGAGTTCTAATTCCTGTTTTCTGTTTATCTCCTTCATTCACGTACATAAAAATGCTCAGAATATGCCATTTACAGCTGAAATTTGCTTTTAAGTCTATTTAGTCTATCAGTTCATTCCAGCACTCTATTAAAGTCAACTTGTAGAGACTTGAAATGTATTTGAGATAAACAATCCATCGCAGTAAACCCCATGCCGTTATTGTTTTTTCAAAGTTAGTTAATTTAACTGATCCAACATGGACCTACATGGAAGAAAATGTGTATCTCCGCCAGGGAATATAGTCCCAGGAGGAAATTGCTTTTACCAGAAAAATTAAAGCAACCATAGATTCTACATGTGAACATGCATGTTAGCAGATGAGACATTGAATTTTTAAGTTGAATATTTACTGTTGAAAGATTAGGGGATTTGGGGGAGAAAAAAAAACATGAAAATTGATATACAGCTTTATATTTTGCAAAATGGTTGGCAGTAATGTAACTTGTATTCAGGTAGTATTTATTGGGCTCAAACATGCAAAACCACTGGTATGGTTCTTTAAAACAGGCAATATTACTAAGAATCATTCTGTCCCTTTCTAAATGAGGTATTACTTTTTAATAACTGTATAGAGGAGAATTCTTCAAAGCTTAAGATTATAGTGGCTGCGCTGACTTAGTGTTTTTTGTTTTTTTTTTTTTTTTNTTTTTTTTTTTTTTTGGAAATTAATTTTTTCCAAATGAAATGCCACAGAAAACAATTTTTAAGGCAGAGTTTTAGTAGTTTGCTTTGAATGTCTCACACATACAGTACTGCCAACTGTTATCCTTGTGTCGACCAGCATTATATCTGACTCATGTCAGACAAATTTTTTATGAGTAGATATTTGACATTTTCTGTTTTTTTATTGTTACATTCTGTATCAAGTCCGATCCTCTCAAAAATGCATGAGATGCCAAAGTGCAGCCATTTTTACCGGATGGGAAATTTGTTATCATTTCAATTGGAACCTCGTTGTCAGATAGAAGTTGCAGCACATGTTATTCTTTGAAGCAAAGGTTCAAGCACCCATTCAAATGGATGTTTGCTCTCTGCTCTTTTCAAAGCCGCCTGTCCCGTGCTGTGCAGCGGGAATGGTCAATACCTTAAAGGTCGCTGCATGTGTCACAGCGGCTGGAAGGGCTCTGAATGTGACGTTCCCACCAACCAGTGCATTGACATCACGTGCAGCCATCACGGAACCTGCATCATGGGAACCTGCATCTGCAACCCAGGCTACAAAGGGGAAAACTGTGAAGAAGGTGATTTAGCAAGTTATGATAATATAGTTTATAAAACCATAATCTTGCTGTCCGGTGACAACATGTATTTATACATTTATTGATCCCAATGAAAACAAGTCTAAAAGATTTGCATAGACATGCGTACAGAGACTAACGCTAGACAACCAGACTGAATGGAGCTTGTTGCAACGCTGTCCAATGATTACTTACATTAAATGTTCATTACTTTTAACTGTAATAACTTGACAGTTAAAAGTCAAGAGTTTGCTTTATGACAAACTCCTTAATTATGTGTGGATTTAATTTTAATTTATATGATGAACAAAAATACCAGTTGGGAGTTTTTGATAAGTTCACAGCCTTTTTATTGGTTCAGGGAAAAACTAGTAAACCCTACCTCATAAAATCTTTTAAAAAAAGTTATTGAATTATCTCAAAAATGCACATTTACTAAGATTAAAAGAAGGCTGACATTTTAGAGTTACATGGTTTTCACAGGACAGTGCAGATAAAGTATTCATATCTACATTATAATTTACTTATAAGTGCTAATTTTAAGAGAATACCAAATACATATTACTGAGTGTTAACTGGTTGGTCTAATAGTAAGTAATCTATTGTCATGACAACCATTGAAGCCCTCACAGCATGCATTCTAAATGACTTTTTTTCCATATGCATCATCCACATTAAGGCATTACGGTAATTGAAATAGTCCATTTGTGAGAAAAAGTCTGGTTTTAATCCATTAAGATCTCAGCATCCGCGGTGTTGGATAAGGCTTGACCAGATAAGATTGAAGGAGCCATTGTGTTTGTCAGCACTTGAAGGCTCTCATTTCAAGATGAAAAATGGACCCTGGGAGTTTGATAAATGGGGGTTTGTGACACCCATAGGCCCCCATTCTATTTTGGGTGGAGCATTCGCCATAAGGAGTGGAGGGGAATGTGGACAAGGGCCCTTTAACATTTTTACCTTTCTTCCATGCGACCTTCAGCCACAATGATTAATTGCCAGGAGAGAGGTTCTTGTCAGTTAGCCTCTGATCTTTGTGCCTTGTGCCCAAACCATCTGCTAAGAGGCGAGAGATCCTGTTTGTCTTACTATAACGGCCTTTATACCCATTTATGTCATGGTAAAGGGGAGCTGCCACGGCGCGGCCTGCTGCTCTCAGTGGCCAGACATCGCTCCTGCCTGGCGCCCATTTGCCATCTGTGTGTACCATGCAGGTATTGTTTGAGCAGAGAGAACCGTTATTATTGGGCTCGTACGCTCCCACAACTCTTGTCCCTTACAAAATGAGCACTCATTTAACAACATGTCAAGGTATGAGATCTCGCAGAAACAGCATTAATTTTATATCTGCATATTAATTGCACCGATGTAGCGTTAAACTGCAAAGAGTGGATGCAGCAGAGGGAAGCTGGCGCAAAGCTCACTTGGTCACGGTGATCTTTTAACAGGCTGTAAACAAGCATCAAGCATGCTCACACTCAGGAAGTCTTTCTGTTGCCTCAGGCGTTTCCTCACTTTACCCCATTTACTCTCTTGGTTATGGTTTTTTTTTTTTTTTTNTTTTTTTTTTTTTTGGTTTCTCTGGCTTTGAACTGCTCCCCATAATGGTTTTCACTTTTGAGAAACGTGCTCCAATTGCAGCCTCTTCCCTCTTTGGGTGGATTTTCATTCTGACATGATGGGAAGGTGCCAGCAGGAGCGTGGGCAGCACCTGCAGGTTTGGTGCCATAAGCCCCAGTGTGAAAATATCCATTTAATTTGCTTGTTTGTAAATCTTGTCGCGAGCTTCAGAGAAAGCAGGCCTCCTCCCATGTCATCTTGTGTGTGTGTTTGTATGTGTGTGTGTGTGTGTGTGTGTGTGTGTGTGTGTGTGTGTGTGTGCTAAGCCCGTTGCACTGCAGTGGAGTTTTGGCCAGCTACAGTTGTCATTCTGCTCAGGCTCAAATAGAGACACCAGGTTGATCCAGCAGAGGAGCTTTAGGGGAAACAACAGGTGATCTGCCTGACTCTCTCTCTGTTTGCAAACCTTTTAGTGGACTGCTTGGATCCAACATGCTCAGGCCGAGGGGTNCTCTCTCTCTGTTTGCAAACCTTTTAGTGGACTGCTTGGATCCAACATGCTCAGGCCGAGGGGTGTGTGTCCAGGGAGAGTGCCACTGCTTCGTGGGCTGGGGCGGGCCAGGCTGCGAGAGCCCCCGGGCTTCCTGCATGGACCAGTGCTCTGGACACGGAGCTTTCCTGGCAGACACCGGAACCTGCAGCTGTGATCCCAACTGGACGGGCCGTGATTGCTCTACAGGTGAGTGCTTCACTCAGAGGAGATTAAATATTTGCACAATTCCTTTTTTACAGATCACTGCTGTTTTGGCCCCGATTACCAAGTAGCAGAAAGACAAGACACAAAATATTTTCTTTGGTTAAATAGATGAAACTCCTGTTGGCCTGTTTGGATTCTGGGCTGCTTGAATCAGGATTGGTGTAGAGAGATTAGAGCTTTGCTAGAGTTTTCAGCCAATATGGACCTCTGTAGACTGATACCAGCGCAAAAACTTTCCTCTTTGCTCTGACCCATTTCATACCAAAAAAATACAAGCAGTCAAAGAAATTCCTTCTCAGCAGGGTGAAAATAGGATTTAGATGGTCATCTGACCCATGCTGTTGAGATCAGCAGCTTCTTAAAGCTGGATGATTCACCGTACCTGTTGGCAGACCTTTGTAAGAAATTACAGAGGAATTCTGCCGCAGAATGTGGCTCCTTGCAGACAGGATTTAATCAGAGCATCCGCTTCACACAAATGTCTGCGTATCATCGAAACAAAGCGATGACACGGTGTGAACCCGAGGTTAGTAGATGTCACACCGTGGCTATTTCAGACAGAGACACTCTTTTATTGTTGTAACTTCAGCAACTTTAAGCGTTCTCCATTTACAATAAGAGTGTAATTTCAGAAATTTAGGGTTGAAAATTTAGGATTGAAATGTTCAGTATTCATTCTGATGCTGTTGAATCCAGAGTGCTCCTATAGTGCTTTTACTGGATTTTTCATCACAACAAATTTTCATCTTTTTCCTCCTATACCCTAAGATAATTTAAAACAGAATATAATTTGAACAATGAAATGAAGAAATTAATGTGAAATCATACAAAAAAGATTTTAAAGGTTTTTTTCAATATAGCAAAGGTTGAAGTCTTCATATAGATGGATATGTATTCGGCATCAAGACGATTAATTTCTCATTTCTCTTGCTATGTACTATACTATTTACAACTGTACTTTAATGCATCACAGCTGACAAACAGTTTAAGGCAATAATCTTGTTATTTCTCGGGTAATTTCTGATAGCATAATTTCCTTTTTATACAGATCTTTTTTTTTTGCTGCTGATTAAATATAACTTTAATAATTGTTAGACTCTTCACAGAAGTAAACATTTCTGATTATGTTCAAAGACACATCAGCTGGAGAGCCACAGCTTGCAATCAAATCTGTCTGATTTTTCTTAATTTCTTTCCTCAACAAATGTTCTCATCCTCCGCTTCAACGTGGTTTAGCTAGCAGCCACAGAAAAGGAAACACGATCTTGTCAGAGCCATGATCTAATGCGACTTAATGCACTTTCTTCAGTTCTGGCTTTCTTCACATTGGCATAAGGCTCACAGCTGATGAAGGATTTTTCTGCTCCGGAGGATTGTTCCATCGTGTTCGCTTTGTCCGTGGGGAATGTTCTCCCATGGTAGTCAAGACTTGGCTGAGCATAAGACACAGTTTTACAACTAGAATATACCATCTCCAGCCTGTCAGGATGAAAAAAAAAAAAATCTAGTGCAATTTAGGTTCAGCTGTGACAGCAGCTTGCCTGCTTGCATTTACCAAAGGAGTATTTTATTGAGAAAGCTAACTGAACTCTGGTAGATTGTTAAAAAGCTGTAAAATGTGAGCACCTACATCACTGAATTTCAGGGTTTTTGAAGAAGTTTCAATTCAGTTTGAGGATGATCGTGGAAGGTCAGGGAGTGGCACGCGTGTGAAAATGCTCATACAGACTGAAGAGATCATGTTTCTGATGATTCTCGCATGGCAGATTATTGAGCAAACCTCTTATGATGATAATTAGTATTAGTCTGGTTAATACATTTGCAGCCCTCAGCATTCCCAGAAAATAGGGTGAGTCCAGCAGCCACTCAGATCCATGGATTCCTTTATATTCCAAGTAGACAGAATGACCTATTAGGTAATCCCATGGATTTGGAGGGAAATGGACAGTTAGTCTGAGCCTGTCTCTCAGAGAGGGAGCTCTGTAAATGATGATGAGCTCCCTCTTTATCCTTCTTTATCCTGTCCATTGTGCAGATTTCTCTGGTCTAATAAACAGTATATTCAGCATAGAGGCAGAACAGCCAGGTCAAGGTCAACTTTATTGCTCTCCAAGGAGAAATTTGGCTTAGGCATCAAGGTGCTAGAAGCTAAACGGTTATAACCTTGAAAAAAAGGAGAAGAATTAGAAAAAACAATGGAAAACATTCAATATATTTTTCTTTTACTATCCCCTCCCTCATTTTTGACTTTAAAGACACAGATTTGTTTTGCCACAGCATCACCTGGATGCAAAGCTGGTAGTAATGTTGTTAACAGCTGTGTGCCAGAGGTTTTATGTGTTTTTATATGTGTGTTTTTATGCCATTTTTGCCATTTTCCCACCCAGGGGAAAGTTTGTTTACATGGTCCTTTACTGCAAATGGTAACGGCCATCGTGGGGACGGGAGTATTTCTCAGCATGGACTCCTCTGGCCGTGGATAATGAGGGTTTGCCTGCAGGCTGTAATTGCATCTTTATCACGTTAAAGGTTTCTCCTTGGTTGCGAGTGAAATGTTGTCTCAGTCAGTTGGAGTGTGTTTCTTGTGACCAGTTTGTGTTTCTAATAATAAAGCTGTAAATGTAAGTGGCAGGTTCAGGGAATTTATAACAACTTGAGATGACTCGTGGTTTATGTTCATTAGCAGCACCTTATCGTGTTTTATAAGTGGTTTTCAGGTTTGCATTTTGATCTAATTTGATAAGGCATCCACTTGGGGTATTTTAGTTTACCAAATTTCATTATATTAAAGCAGACATATTATGTTTTTTCTTATTTTGCTTCATTTTTATAGTGTATAGCTTTTTTTTTTTTTTTNTTTTTTTTTTTTTTGCACATTAAAGCATTGCAAAGGTTTCAAAATAAACCCTAAAATAAAAAATAAGAACTTTAAAATCTGATAATAAGTCCCATTTAATGTCTATTTAAAATGTAGGACATAATATAATAATAAGAAGAAGAATAACATAATTGCAAATTAAAGTAGTTTCTGATATGATCAGAAGCAGAACTTCTGCCCTGTCAGTTTTACTACTAACATGCCACCAAATCAAAAGTCAGATGGAAATTAGCATTTCCATAGTAACTAAGCAGTGAGCTGTAATTAGCAGTGAGGGTTCTCAAACTGGTAATGCCATGTTATGGTTTATGTCTGAAAGTACCACTCAAATTTAATTTGTAGATTTGACAAAATAGGTACTGTGAAGGCGGTAATTGACTTACAGTATTAAAAGATTTTACCTCCACTTTGGTCCCCTGTGGCCATATTTGAATTGGCTTGGCTAATAAGCCAGGAATCTATTGTTCCTCATTGCTTATGATACTAAGCCTCTTTTTTTTATTATTATTATAACAGAATCATTAATGAAGAGGTTAACATTTCAGTGAGATTCATACGTAATCTGTCAGTGTTTAATTTCTTTGAGCTTTGTTCTTGTCATACTCTCCCTCGGGTTCATGAGAGGAGTGGAGCGTCCCGGCCTCTATCGCAGCCTGTCAGGGAGGTNCTCCCTCGGGTTCATGAGAGGAGTGGAGCGTCCCGGCCTCTATCGCAGCCTGTCAGGGAGGTCTTTGAGCTGCCACACAATAACGCCGGCCGAGCTTTACCATGGCTCTCTCTCTGCCTCCTGATTTCCCTTTAAAAAAAAAAATCCATGAATGTCATACTTCCTTCCTCTCTGTGGCACAGGAGAGTGGTCAACACTTCATATAGGAAGAATAAAAACAACATATTGACATTCTAAACTGTAAATCATGCTGTGGAGAATGACTTCCTCTACTGTACCCTGTAGTACAGAAATACTGCATGAACAGAGGAAATACCATTTGCAATTTAATAAAACAAAAACAAAAAAAAAAAAAATGCTACTGAAGATGTTGTTGCCACTCCTGAAGGTATTTTCTCTTTCCTCTATGCCCCCCTTTGTGCCAGAAAGAGGTAAATTTACAAAGGGAAGAAGAGGCAAGGAGAAGAATAAGTCTGCTAAGGCCACCACAATCCATGTCTTTTCTTTGTAATGGACTCATTAGATTTGTATTGTCAAAAAGGATTGCCCCTCATGAGGTGCAGGAATTTCTTTTCAGCCGCCATCAGACAAGGTAGTGGAGCGTGGCCGCCTTTCCCTGACAATATCTCTTGGATTTGTCTTTTTTCACCCTTGTTGCCTTGTCTTGCCACTGCCTTGTCTTCCCTGTCCATCCCACTTCCACCCCCTCCTTCCTCTCTGTCTGTCTTTACTCTCTCCCTTTTTCTCATTCTACGTCCCTGTCTCCCACAGAGATTTGTGCAGCGGACTGTGGTGGCCATGGCGTTTGTGTGTCGGGCACCTGTCGCTGTGACGACGGCTGGATGGGCACAGGGTGCGACCAGAGGGCGTGTCACCCTCGCTGCAACGAGCACGGCACTTGCAAGGACGGCAAATGTGAATGCAGTCCAGGCTGGAACGGAGAACACTGCACTATTGGTAGGATGGGAGGAGGTTTCGGTGAGGGTGGGGGGGCTCTGTGTGTGTGTGTCTGTCTGTCCGTCTGTTTGAGAGGCAACAAAGGCGTGGGCTGTCTGTCTGCCTGCCTATGTATGAAGCGCTGGGTGTGAGGGGAAAAGGGTTCAGTTGCAGAAGAAAAGGAAAAGCATGCTTAATTGAATTTGTGCAACTCAGTAAAGCATGAACAGGTTTACTCAAGGATCTGAGGCTTGTCTTCATGCATTTTAATGTGGGAATGTGCTAAGGTGTCCTTTCATTTTTCTCATCCTTTCCTCATTCCTTTCTTTGCTCCCTCACCATTTACTCTTGATTTCAAACACTGACATGGGAGTCATTGTGAGCAGGTCAGCCACTCAAATTATCCCGGCCTCTATGAGGACACCAACAGTTGTTCCATAAACACTCGCCGAAGTTGTTGACAAGACCTTAAACGAATGTCAAGAGCTGATTTAAAGTTTCCCTCGAGTTGCGAGTACGATCATTACATTTACACTGTATGTAACGATAAAAATAAAGTTATTGCCAACACAAGTTTCATACAGAGTGATAATGCTGGCTTGTTATTTTTGTTCAAATTTCTTAGTGGAAAAGTAGTGAGAAGGAGCTGATTGAACTTTAAGTGTGAAACAGCCATCATCATTATGAGATACATAACGGGAGAAAATGCACTTCCAGTATCTTTGCTAGTTTGGAGGTCTGAGCTGTGACCTGGATTGGATTGTTAAAAAGAATCCCTTACATAACAGGATATAAGTTAGCAGCAGCAGACTTCTGTTTGTCTCAGAACGCTGCTTTTCTCCGTTTGAAAAGGTGATTGCCAGAAGGACAGCATGCAAGACAATTCTGAAGTATGGATTTTATATAGTTTTGACATTTTCAGTTTTTTAAGTGGAACTGTAGTTTATTCAGAAATGTGTCTTTATTGCAGCGAGCTTCATAATCTTTGGCGTCAGGACTGTCAAACCCATTTTGACCAGGCAGAGAAAGAAAAGACCGTCCATATGACGTGCTCCACAATGGCTGCTTGCAACTGTGCCATTCTGTTCCTGTGTGTGTTGTTGCATCCTCTTCTCTTCTCTTCTCTTCTCTTCTCTTCTCTTCTCTTCTCTTCTCTTCTCTTCTCTTCTCTTCTCCTCTCTTCTCTCTTTGTTGACAGTTGCCAACTAACATGGGAGCTTTTTCATTATCATGCTATGCTCCAACCACTCAAGCATCAGAGCGGAAATATGAACACAATAGCCATTTCTCCTCCCATTCAAGGTCAATGGGACAAAAGTCAAACATTCTAGTCTTAGGCGAAACCTTTATGCCACATTCAAAAGGATGCAGATGATTTTTTTTTTTCTCACAGTGTGCTCCTGCATCTCTTGGAGCATACATGTAGCTGCCTGAGTATAGAGCCTGACTCAGTCTGTGAATGTTTTATATGATGTCCTTACATTATTGATGGGCCTTTTATAAGTGCCATACTGAGATCCCCACTCCCTCAGCAAGAATATTTCTCAGTGTGTCATCCATTAAAAAGCCAAAGATCTCAATTTATATCAATTTTCATTACTGAGAGCTTTGTGTCAGCCCCAAACCCCCGCGCTGTGGAACACAGGAGATCTGACTTGGCCCCGTCACTGCTGACGCCACCGGTGACCTCATCGTCTACAGACTGGTTCTAAGATTAAAAGCACTTTTTGTCGAACATCCTGACCTCCTGTATGATATTGCTTGAGAGATTTAAAGGTGGTGATACGTGCATCAATCATGTTTCTTTTGAAATACTCCCCTGAGATATTCTGCCGATCCCTGCGGTTGATAAATGGGGACAGATTGAAATGTTCTTTCTGAACATACCAGTTTTTTCACTCTCTCCACCTCCTTCTCTCTGTCTCTGTGGCTCTGTCTCCCCGTGTCTTTTTTCCCTCTCCACCCCTCTCCTTCTGTGTTGGGTTGTGTTTGTTGTGTTGCTTGTAATGCATGNTTTCCCTCTCCACCCCTCTCCTTCTGTGTTGGGTTGTGTTTGTTGTGTTGCTTGTAATGCATGGTGTTTGCTTCATGACTGCGTTTTTCTTTTTGATTTACGTTTTTTGTAATGTAAACTAACACCTTGCCTTGCTGTCTTGTCATGGAAGTGGCACTGTTCAAACCTCCCTTATATGTCCTGTCTTTTATCTCCCAAGCTCACTATCTGGATAAGGTAGTGAAAGGTATGGCATTCCTCCTTCCTTCTATTTTGCGCTCGTCCCATTGTAACAAATCATGTACACACACCATGCTCTTCCCCTACATTGACATATGCAAACACTGCGTACCTCCTCTCACCCCAAACAGTTCATTAGAAAATCCCCACCTCCCATCAACTTTTTGCCATGTTGTCACACAGTAATCTCCACTTAGCACTTTCGCACCTGGTGAGTCTAGTTACGCTGCTTCTTTTCCGTGTGGAATATCGGGTTGTGCTCTCCCAATAGGGGGATGTTGGGAAAGGGGCTCCTTAACCCGTGCTATGCATTATGGATGAATGTGCAGCTGTGAGCGAGCCTGATAGGTGCTGAGGCCGCATCCTCTCTAATTAAAAGAGTTCATGGTCTGGTTGGTGCAGGGCATGCAGGGGATGGAGGCTCTGCAGCAACCCCGCCTGCGTGCCTCCAGCGTCCTCAGTCTCCCTCTGTCCTTGGTAATGGACCACCTGGCATGACAGCGACTGCCACAGGAGTCCTCCGAACACTTGCAGCCTCACGTTTAGAGCTCTCCCAGCCAGGCTTGGGCAGGGCTCAGCGGGGGCCCCTCTCTAAAAGGGCTGCCAATTAAGTTGAACTGATGCCAACAGAGAACGGATCTTTATTTATCTGTGTAATAAACATTCGGAGCTTACTAATCATCCGTCTCCACTGTTGGTCTGACCAGAGTTGTTTTGTCCATTTGCTCAATAAGAGGCCGGCTGCTGTCTGAATGTGTCTGGGAGGCAAGACTTTTTCTAATGGCATTAGCTTTCAACAGCGAGTCCCTTTCTTCAGGGAACTGAGGAGAAAATAGAGCTGGGTATATTTATTTTGTTAGAGTTTTTAATGCTCCACAACTTATCCCCAATATTCAATACTCTGCTCATTTTATTGTCTACTTTTTTATTGACAGACTAAAAGGAGCCCTCCTCAGCTAAACAGAAACTCATGTTTCGGCTGGACGTTCTGTGTATGAAGTGTGAATGAGTGACTGCATTGGAAAATCATCATTCTCTGCAGTTTTTTTTTTTTTTTTTTTTNTTTTTTTTTTTTTTTTTTTAATTTATTTTATTTCTTTTTTGTAAGAGGGTTAAAACAGCACATTTGAAGTCAGCATGTAAATCAGCTCCATTACATTTCTGTATTTTACTTAAGTAACAATATTAAATACATTACATAGTGGTTTTCTGTGTTAGATAGTAGAAATTACAGAAGAGTTGAAGGCATCATTTGCTTAAAGCTGGACAGTCAGTGTTACATTAAAGGGAAACTGCCTATTTTATATATGGAATTCAATTTATTGGTCATAGGGAGCATGATTCAGCATGTGAAAACAACTAAAGGGCACTGTGCAAAGTTAGGGAAAATGACCTCTATGACATCACGAAGGTTAATTCCTGTTGCTGCTGAAGACAACATTAAAGCCAATCATTAATTTTTATAGGACCTTACCAATGGTTTTGGATGTTTGAGCCAATAAATACAACCCGCATACATGTCACATTAATGCCAATCATTTTCAAAAAAAAAAAAAAAAAAAAAAAAAAAAANTTTTTTTTTTTTTTTTTTTTTTTTTTTTTAATTTAACTGATCTAACATAGGGAATATAGTCCCAGAAAAAAGCAGAAAAAGCTTTTACAAAATAAATTAAAATGACCCTGCCTCATTGCTAACATGCCTGCTAACATGCATGTCCTGTGAGCATGCATGTTAGCAGGTGAAACATTGAATTTTAAGATGGATGTAACATCTGAACATTTCATTTTGAAAGATTAAGGGATTTTACAAAATAAACACTAAAATACGGTTTAACATTTTGGAAAATGGTTGGCAGTAATGTAACGTGTAGGCGGGTAGTATTTATTAGGCTCAAACACGCAGTTGTTGTCACATGTTGAATCGTGCGTCGTATGACCAGTAAACTGAATTTGATGTGTAAAATCAGGGTAATCCTTTTTTAAATTGAAAAATGTGCTTTAAGGACTTTTATTTGGAAATTGCTGTTTATTACATTGATAATTCCTGAATGTATATGAGACTATCTATACATTTTGCTTGTTCATTGATCCATGGTTATCTCATGATTCGTGTCATGATACCATCATCACTGCGTAAACGTAACTAATTCATCACTGTGGTTTCTTCTATGCTTGGAGCTGTTCTAAAGTTTATCTTCTGTTTCTCTCTCTCTCTCTATCTCTCTCTCTCTTTTTATTGCATGTCCCATTCACCATTCCTCTCTCTCTGCCTTTCTTCCTCTCTCCTTCTTCTCTTCCTCATCCTCTCCGTGTGATCTGAGAGTAAACGAGACAGCCGGCCCGGTCTCTCTAGATGACAAAATGGGTCAGCTTTGTACCTCTTTATCCAGGCGACTTGCTAATAACAAAAAAGTGTAACAGACTCTTACATTTGAAATCTTGAGATGTTACCATCTGTCTCAGCCTTGTCAAAGAGAAACAAATCATGAGACAAAAGATTCCAAACAGCTCTGGAGAAATTGGTGAGATCATCCTCTGATCTGTGTCCTTGTGAAGACCTATGCAGAAGAAGCGGAGGAATGTTTCACCTGTCGTTGTGCTCCAGCCTGCTTTTTACTCCCCTGGGGTAACACACCCGGTAACATGGTTAGCACAACAAAAGCNCCCCCCCCTTGAGCTCAGCCTTATCTACTTACTCCATTTTTTGGCATTCTTCTTCTTTTAATAGCAGAAACACTAATTTTCTTTGAAGGGGTAATCTTGTTGATTTGTCAGAGCGGTTTGGAGACAATTGACCGAAAAAAAAAAAAAAAAANAAAAAAAAAAAAAAAACAGCACATAACGACAAAGACCTATTTCAATAACTAATACAGTTTTGTTGGAGCTCATTCTGTTTTCCAGACAGCCACATCAGTAATGCTGTGATCATAATAATGCGATCACATTTGAAAATACATAAAAACTGATCCAATTATGGCGTGGGATGCCTGCGTATAGACCACTGCTCCCATTATCCGGCTTTAGTAGCATAGATACAGGAGGCCAATCTACTGTAGTAATGAGTGAATATTGATTTAGAAGATCCCTCTTATCTGATTTTACTGCAAAGGGATATGAGAAGCTTCACAAAAGGTGTATCAAATTAATCAACTTCAGCTGAGGGCCATTATTGCAGCCCTCATCCATTTAAAATCTATAAATGCCTTTAGCCCATTGCTGCCAGACATATACTGGTGAAAAAACATTACCAACAATAGTCCTACATTGTTGCAGTTGTTTTATTTTTTCTTGTTTGTTTTCTAACAATATGCAGTGATTGTCGAATGCATATAAAACATTTTAATATTCTGTGCCAACGCTGCTCTTTGTCCTTTTTTGTTACACAGAGGGCTGCCCTGGTTTGTGCAATGGAAATGGTAGGTGCACTCTAGGTAACAATGGCTGGTACTGTGTGTGCCAGCTGGGCTGGAGAGGCACCGGCTGTGACACGTCTATGGAAACTGCCTGCAGTGATGTCAAGGACAACGATGGAGGTAAAATCACAAACAACAAACAGCAATGCCTTCTGACATTGGCTGAGCTCCAACAGGGACTCTTAGCCAGACATTTTGACCACAGAATTCAAATCAGCATCCACTGCTGTGCTTTCCCACCAAGATGAAAATAGAAATATGGCTGCTTTGTGCTGGTCAAATGTCGTTTTACAGTTATATTCCTTAAGCTGATGAGGATGAGGAATGGCTTCCACACAGTCACCTGAACAACAGGTAATATTAAAGAGCAGAGTGGCTGCCCTGAGGCCCCCAGTGTACGTTGGCCCCAGGAGGAAGCCCCTGCTTGGCCCTCTAACTCGCCCTGAGCAGAGCCAGGCACACACACAGAGTCAGCCAGGGGGCTGCACCACTCTTGAGGCCAAGTGGAGATGTGACTTCCTTTCAGACCTCATTCTGGGCTTGAGCTATGCACCAGCATCCCTTATTTATGCAGGGGCTGTTTGTCTCCCCATCACTGTGCAGAGACCGCAAGGCTCACAATGGCAAAGGCAGGGTGCTGCTGGGGATTTGACTGACTCCTGACAGCAGGGTTTATTTTTATCACCCATCTGGCCAGATAGGCCCTGAAAGCAAAGGGTAGGAAGTCCAATGACCCACTTCAGCAAAGTAAAGTGCATTGCACAGCAGCTCTCTCAGTCCTGAATTATTTCATCTAAATTACAGATGGGGAACCATGAGCAATACTAGAGGTGTTCTAATGTTCTGTAGGATGAACCATGGTTTACAGGGGAGGAGACACCAATCACGTAGTGAAACGACAATAAAAATGAGGAATGTCTGATAATGTCTATGCTTAGGCTCTTTTTCTGTGTCCCGGATATTGTTTAATGTGCAAGTATGTGTGATTTGTCTGACCTTGGCAGATGGCCTGGTGGACTGCATGGATCCAGACTGCTGTCTGCAAGCGACCTGTCACACCACCTCTCTGTGTATGGGCTCCCCGGACCCCCTGGACGTCATCCAGGAGACACAGATGTCCTCCACACAGAGCAACCTGCAGACTTTCTATGACCGCGTGCGCTTCTTGGTGAGCAGGGACAGCACTCACGTCATCCCCGGAGCCAACCCGTTCGATGGCACGTAAGTGACTGGCAGACTGCACACACATTAACATGAAAACTTTAATACTAATCTAATTAAGACACTAAATTGATATTTTCAAATGTCATGTAAGCACCATGATCAGAATAAACTCAGCACAAATCGACGTTGGTGTAACAGTCCTAAATTATGTATTGTAAATCAGCAAAGTAAATCAATTGTAAATCAGTTTACTCGGCGTAAGCATTCTGCATGTGCGTTTCCCCAGCTGGCATACATCCTCCATAAGTCGATTAAGCAACAATGTGCGACTTACTCCATATTTGTGCCTTAACTGTAATGTACAATTTTTGTTGAGACAAAAATTGGGCATTGCAAAAGTACTGACAATGTTTGATACTGTGGCTAGACGAAACTCATTATTCTCTTGGGAAGGGTTTTTTGAGATCATTATAAAAAATATTTCTCAATTTTCTAAACCATAATGTCTTTCATGTCCCAACTACTTAAACGCTTATCCCTTCAAAGCCAGTTTAATCAGTAAATTTTGGATTTAATTGTTTTTAGTATACATGTTTGTGATTGTGTACCTGTTAGCACAGCTCTGATAATTTCCATTGGATTTAAAAGGGCCTAAAATGGCCCATTTTCACTCAGTGTGCACAGCAGCACTGCAGCAAGGAGATTGTGTTATTTTTCACGTAATGGTATCACAAAGGTTTCAAAGTAGCTCCTTAAATAAAAACAAGAACACAGTAATCTGTATAATGTGATTGAATCTGAATTTGTGTTGTATCTAGTGCTACATTAGACATGTAATGATAATGCTAATAAGTCATATTTCACGTGGAAGCAGAAAATCATTCGATGACATTCTTTGTTAGTGTAGGCTAGAATTACTACAGTACTTGAGCTATCATTGCAATGACAATGTAAAATGTTTTATTTTGAATGGAGGCTGATGGGCAGCCACTGCTGCAATGCATATCTAGCAGGATGATGGACAGATGATGATGGACAAACATAGAATGTGGCAAAAGGCAAGGAGCATTCCCTGGCACAGAAGGCATCTCATATTCATGTATTGTGATTACTTTTACTGTAATCCATCTGAGGCCCACTCCCAGAGGCAGAGCTCACGACACCTCAGCCGTGGAATCTGAGATGCTTTCATATCAGGCAAGATGGCTGTCAAAGTCCCAAAAGATTCTCCTGCCTCCTCTCTTCCTTTTGTCTCCTTCTCTTTTCATCTTTAATCACTTGTGAGTCTGTGTCACCTTATTTGCATCCTGCCTGCCTATAGGTCTCTCTCATCTAGTCATATTATACTCCAGTGAAACAAACAGACAACAGTAAAAAAAAAAAACCCAAATTAGGTTGAAAGTATTTCAGTTTTTTTTTTCCCCTTGTGATAAAATTTAGTGAATAAATCATGTCAAAGAAAACAGATAAATCAAGCAAACTTCACGTCGTAGCGTTGGATTTCAGTTTTTCTTCCTCTTCTTTCTTTCATGATGATGGCATAAGATTGTGGTTTCAGACGTCCCTATTTTTAGTCAAGCAGAGCTGTTGCTTTTGTTCTTTGAAGGGGAAATCGATTTCAAATGTGTCCCTGCTCAAGCGCGATCATTTCCCTTACTATAATTTGCAGCACAACACATCTTAGCATTGAGTGCTTGTTAAGATGTGCAGGACATGTGACTTCCAATAAAAAATTCTTTTATCTCTACAGTGTCCCTACTCAGGACGCTTTTTATTTTCCTGCGTATGATCAAACACCAAAAGTCACTCGATTTGCAATCAGAAAATGTCAAGATGCTCTACGAATAACATCAGTTGTGGTGAAACTGTTTTCGTGGTGTCAATTGATACTCAAGAAAAGCGCTTCTAACACACTTTGTGACATTTTCCCTCATTGACATTTTTCCGGCTTTCAAGAACCACTCAACATTTTGCAGTTTTTCACCAGACAGAGGATGAGGTGAAGATGGTTGAGTAATACTCTGTCTTTCTCCCAAGAAGATTCAGCCATAAATAAGTAAAGATTGAGAACCCAGAGATGAGCTGCAAGATTGGAGGCCTGGGCTCACCTAAAAATATCAGTGATAATCTATTATTCATGCCTGGTATTCATTCCCCACCCACTGACAGATATGAGCAGTTATGACAGGGGTTCTGGGCTTCAGATGAGCCTTACAGGCACGGTCTCAGCGTCTTTCTGATACGCCCGTCCTGGTCACCCGATCATCCCTTTATTGATCCGCCAACCACTTCCTCATGCTAGTAGACATGTTGGACTGCTATTTCTGATGTTTCCCACCACAAAAGCTGCAAAGGTACCACTGAATAAAGAATCCGCCACTGCATAAAACAGGGGTGTCAAACTCAATCACAAAATTGGGTCCAAGTTGAGGGTCAAACAGGGTCAGCTTTTATTGGAAACAGACTTAAATTGGCCTTGTTTTCATCAGAGGTTATGACAAATTATTCATACACTAATATGAACTTCACTTTAATCGCTGCTCCCAACACATCTTATAGAATTCAGAACAAACCAGAGGTATGGAAAAAACAGACAAATGAGAGCTCAAATTCAAAATAAATTGATTCAAAATAAATTGATACAAAATAAATACATTTTTCAAAATAAATACATTTTTTTTATGTCATCCTCTCTATCAGCAGTGTTTCTCTGACTCATTTCCTATGAAAAAGTTTATCACAGGAAATCGCTAAAAACCTGATTTTTCTGAAGGGAAATCTAAAATCAGTCTTTGTTTTTCATTAACAACTTCAACAAGCAAAATGAAAATACAGTATTTTAAATGTGATCGTGCCTTCTTATGTTATATTCTTTAATTACGGCCACATCAGCTCTGCTAACAAGGCTAACAGGTTTATNCCTTCTTATGTTATATTCTTTAATTACGGCCACATCAGCTCTGCTAACAAGGCTAACAGGTTTATCCCTAACGGCAGCAAACAGCTTCTCTAACCTCTCCTGAGCTGAAAGCCTGTTTTCAGAATCCATCTTCCCTTTGGCCGTTTCTTCAGTGGACTAGCTTAAACTTCATTAAAAATAAACTGGATGGGCACGGAGGGGAGGGGAGCTGGCGCTTCAGGTGTTGATTGACGTGCCGGCTGTTGCAGTGCATTCTGGGANCGGAGGGGAGGGGAGCTGGCGCTTCAGGTGTTGATTGACGTGCCGGCTGTTGCAGTGCATTCTGGGATTTGTAGTATCCATAATGTGCATGCTATATACTTGCGGTCCAGTTATTATAGAAATTAGATATTATCTCGCAGGCCATATATAACTGTACCGTGGGCCGGATGTGGCCTGCGGGCCTTGAGTATGACATATGTGGCATAAAACATCCACTTCTCCACAGCGACAGAATACAATAGATGCCAAGGTCCAGCAATGGTTGCTGACTAGAAAAGTAAACAGAGGCTTTGTTCGTGGAACCATTTGGGCCAAAATTGATATCAGGCTTGTAACAGCGAGCCAGAAGCCATTTGCTTCATTTACAGGCTCGTGGTTTTATTATTTTATTTATAAATCCTTTATTGGCATTAGGCCATTACTGTCATAAGCGTCTCTGTGGTCAAATTGTTTGTTTTCTCCCTCAGCGTGCCCTCTCCCTTTCAGCCACATTATGTATGTGTAGAGTCAAGAATTTACATAGATGGCTTGTTTTATGGTCTCCAGCATGCCGGGTAACATACAAACAAGGAAGCAGAGGGCTGCAGCAACATTCTTTACCCTATAATCAAGTCATTTGCATGGGTAACAATGTTTTTGTTGCTTCTGTGGAGATGGCACCATTTACCAGCCTTGCTTACTAAATGTTCTGTAAACTTAAACCTGGCATGCATTTGTTGCAGCAAATTCCACTATTAATGCACTCTGAATCAGAGGTGACTTCCTGCTGAGTCACCTGTTTGTTTTTCAGAACATGTCCTCACTTTGCCCTCCGTCCTGCACTGGAGGTTGGACATATTGTGAAGTCCCTTTTGACTTTGCGAATCCTGGTGGACTAATGAAATCTCACACGGCGGGAATGCTTCATGCTTCCTTTGCTTCTCTTTCTTCGCACAGTATTTGATGTCAATATTTAAATCATTTGTCTTGACAGCGAGGAATCGCCTCTCCATGATGTAGTTCACAAAAACGGGAACAAGATAGTTCCACTTTCACGGCTTGATGTGAAGAGAATGCAGATGATTGCCTGTTCAAACAGGATTCTAAAATAAACTGTCGGCATGAATGATTAATTGTGGACATCCAGGCCAGCGCTGGGTTAACTTTACTAGTGATTCTTTGTAAATCCATCCAGATGGATGTACTGTATGGGCATAAGCACAAGGATTCAGAGCACCGTCTCCTTGCTTGTTTACAGTGCAGTGGTGGACAGCCAAGGTCTTCTGAAGGAGACTCGGCCTAATTAACATAAAACTGGGTTCCTGGGGACCAGGATAGTGTGGGGTGAATGATCTTGCCTCTGGTAAGGACATGTTGAGGGCAGCTACTAACACGCTAGTGTTAATTGTTTCCAGTCCACGGCAGTGTTTAAGACCCAAATGTATTAAAAATAGCCACGGTCTAATGAAGAAGTGACAGTAAGGTATTTGTTTGGGGACTTTTTTAGTTTTTGCAAACTGCTACAAAAACAGTTGCTGACCATGAGATGGGCCTTGCTAATGATGAGGGCAGAACTCAACAAGGCAGATATGATGCAGCCGGGTCTCAGCTCATCGGTTCAGTGAGATTAGAAGGTGAATTTGGATGACTTCCTACTATTGATTGGTGGGGACTGATTATCAGATCTAATTTATGCAGCTTGTGGAGACCTGATGTCAGTCTTGAAATCTGTTGAGGTCTTGATAATCAGCCAAGCAAATCTTGCAAAGTGCAGTCCTATTATTCCCCTCGCTTGCATCCTGTAATGAAAAAAATAAATCCTGTTTTTTAATTAGAGCAAAAGCAAAGTAAATCTTCCTTATCTCATTATCCTCCCATTCTGAATAGAAAGCCCTTAGAGACAGCCTACTAGGTGTTGTTTTGTTCTGTTTGTAGTATGGTTGTTTGCCTTATATTAATTACAATATTTCTTTTTGCTACTGTCCTTGTTATATTTGCATATTAGCCTTGCATATGTACATAGCAAGATTGCACTTTGAGTGTGTGGTCATATGTTGGTCTTCTCTCTGTTCCAGCCATGCTTGTGTCATCCGTGGACAAGTTGTGACCTCAGACGGAACACCGCTGGTTGGCGTCAACATCAGTTTCATCAACAATCCATCTTTTGGTTACACAATCACTCGGCAGGATGGAAGGTAAGAAGCTTCTTTATATTAGCACACACACACACACACACACATACAAAGTGTGCATCTATCTGTATATGAAGAGATTTGACAATGATTTGTTGTGCTGAATTCTAATGATAGCAAAAAACAGTTGCCATTACAAACTGTGCCACCATTGATCTGCTTTGTGCTTTCATTTGGTCCAATTTTGGAGTTCTCGGCTCAATTCCCAGAGAAATCAAACAAAGCCGTTCTGGTACACTCATAAGTTATGCTTCAGTAGCAGCAGGGAGGGAGAGAATAAAATATGCCAAATCAAAGCAGAGCGCTGGGGATATGAAACACAGTACAGATGGACATTATTTATTCGACAATGGAAGTCTTAGAAAAAAATCTCCCACTGGTTGCCATTAAATGAGACATTAATATTAAACCATAGACGTGCAGTTAATTAGCTTTAGATTATGGATTTGTTTTAAGTTATTGTTGATATGATATCAGAGTCATTGATGAAAAAAATAGAATGCTGTGTGGTTGTTTTAAAAGACTATACTGGTAGGTTTTTTTTTTCATTTGAACACAATAAATAACATGCATACATTACTACCAACATTTTCCAAAATAAAAAACGTATTTTAGTTTTTTTGTTAATTTGCCAAAACCCCTAATCTTTCAAAATCATATGTTCAGGTGACACCCCCACCTTAAAATTCAATGTTTCACCATGCAAAAGGCGTGGCTGTTTTAATTTCTTGGTAAAAGCAGTCTTTTCTTTCGGGACTATTTTCCCCGGCGGACACATACATTTTCTTCCGTGTAGCTCTGTGTTGGATCAGTTAACTTAAGTAACTTCAACAAAAAATAATAACATCACGTTGTTCGCTGTGATGGATGACCTAATATCAAACATGTTTCAAATCTCTACAAGTTGATTTTAATAAAGTACTGGAATGAACTGAAACCAATAGCTGCCTGGAAGGTAGGAAAAACAATTCTAATATGTACCTCACAAGTAATATTCTTTTGGGGAAAATGGTTGGCAGTAAGGTGATGTGTAGTATTTATTGGACTCAAACATGCAAAACCATCAGTATGGTCCTTTAAATCTGTATAATAAATGCAGACAGCCTTACACTGCTTCTGTAAGAAAACAGGAAACCGCATCAAAACACTCCTCTTAGTCTTTGCCATTTCATTACAGCACCACCATGACCTGTTTGGAGAAAGATAAATTGTTGTGGTGAAGTGTTCTAAACCATGAGTGGAAAAAGTTCTCTGTTTGGCTTTCTTTGAGTGATTCCGTGCCATCCGCCTTGGCACTCAGAGCATTTCTCAGAGAAATCCAAAACGCAGACTGATTTTCACATGATTCTCGGAATGAAAGAGAAAGAACTTTGTGTAATACTGTCTGTATGAATATGGAATTCAGATTTGACACCACAGCCTCCAGTCTCGCTGTATCTCTCGTGATGCTGGGTAAGGGCTGTGGCAAGTCGAGCCCCACTGCCGCCACATGAATTGTTGTTTTCTCTGCAGGCGCTGCTTCCTCCTGACACTTTTATCACTCTAAAAGCCTGCATCTTTGCCACTGGTTTGATCTTGATTATTCCTTCCCTCTGCTTTTTCCTTCCATCTTCATGTCAATCTCCTCTCTTCCGCTCATTTTGTGAAAATCTCTCATCTTCATCATCTCCACCTTTCTCATTTACTCTCCATCCTTTCACTTAATCTCCTACTGGCCTTAAAGGATCATACCGTTCATGTTTGAGTCCAATACACATTACATTACTGGCAGTCATTTCCCAAAATATGCTACTGTATATATACATTTCAGTATATTTTTTCCTACCTTCCAGACTGCTGGGCTTCAGTTCATTCCAGTACGCTGTAAAAAAAATCAACTTCTAGAGACTTGAAACATGCTTGAGATACAAAATCCTTCACAGCGAACAAAATGTCTGTTAGGTTTTTTTGCCAAAGTAGTTTATTTAATATGGAGCTTCACAGAAGACAATGTATTTCCCCGCCAGGAAATATAGTCCCTGGAGAAAACGCCTTTTACCGAAAAATTAAAATGACTGTGCCTTCTACACTCATGCATAAGTGTTAGAAGGCGAAACATTGAATTTTAAGGTGGATGCATCACTTGAGCATTTGATTTTGAAAGACTGGGGGTTTTGAGAAACCCCCAACCCCCAGGAAAATTAAAATATGGTTTATGTCTTAGAAAATGTTGTCAGTAGCGTAACATATACGTTGGTTGTATGTATTTGGCTAAAACATGCACGATTGCCAGAATGGTCCTTTAAGCCTTTCCTTTTTTTTTTACTCATTTCCCAGGTTTTCCCTAAGCCCAGGTCTCATGTCCTTTCCACTGCACTGGCTTCCCCCATCTCTATCATTTTCCAATTTATTCCTGCTCCATTTTTCTTATGCACCACCCCTTTTTTCCTTACCAAAGCTCCATATTCCTTTTTCTCCTCCAGCATATGTGTAAACACCACTCCATCTCCCAGGTTCCCCTGTAAACATGCCCAGTCTCCTGCAACTCCTCTGCAATCACTGTAAACAGGCTCAGTGCAGCGTGAAATCAGAAATGCACCTGTTCAGCCACTTAGAAATGGGAAGGCTGTCTCAACTCATTTTTATGATGTGTTCTTTATTGTCCAAGGGCTTAGTTTTTTAAATTACCTTTTCCACTATCTTGGAAACTTTTCTGGCCTCAACAAAAGAGATTAGTTTCTTTGCAGCAATGTAGCTGTAGTTTTCTGACTGGCTGAGCACTGAGATAGACCTTTTCCTTTTTAGGCCTCTTCTTCAATAAGGAAAATGCTGACTTGGATTTCAGATTATTTTTAGAGGATGCAGCTTCTCTATAAGAGTTGAATATTTGGGGGAAATCCAGAATAAACCAGGCAGTTTGTAAAATGTTCTATTCTGATGACCCAAGAAAATGCTGAAGAATGATATTTCATATGCAGCTCTTTTCTTCCTGCTGCTGTAGTTGTTGATGTTTTTGTCTGTTTAGCTGCTGCCAGCCCAGAATTTCTCATTGTGGTCTGGTAGCGCTATGGGTAAATTTACCAGAAAGTCATTCACATTTATTTAAATAGGCTGTAACAACAGTGGATTTACACTTTTCTTCTTCTGACATTCACATATCAGCATGAACCATTCTGACCCTGATTGGATGGACACACCTCCCTCTCAGCAGGTTGTAATTGCCATTTTTCTTACAATTTCAGCCTGGAAACACACAGCAGATTTATTTCTCTTTAACTATCCATCAATATCAGTTTTTGAAGGACTGCAAAGCAAGAAATACACATACTGTTGCAGAAGGATGTTTCGCTTTACAGTGTAGTGAAGTATTTGTAACACGCCTGTGAAGGTCAAGTCATCCATGTCAAGTAGCTTTTTTAGTGTATTGACGAGTTTTTAACAAGGTTTTGGTGTTTGGAGATTCAACAAGTCACGTGATCAAAAAACTATCCATAAAGTAGTTCACTAATTGGATAAAATCATCCGCCAAATTAATAAAGTTAAATGTGGTCGAGGATCCTCAGGGAATACTTTCCATCGTTGAAACCTGAGCTTGCTCAATGTAACATAGCATTAGGCTACATCTTGCAATTAAGCTAGTTTCTGTCTGTACCGTACTGTTTGTGCTGTTACCATTGTTAGGTTGAGGAAGAGAGTTAATGCCTGCAAGCAAACATGTTTAAGTTCTGTCCTCCATGAACAGTCTGCCGGATCTTCTTTGTGAAGTTGAATGTGGTTTCTTCAGTTGTAATGGAACAGGAAACCCTTAGCATTTATCCTGTCAGGAAGCAACACCCGCTAGTTAATGAGTGGCTAACAGAGGAATCCATCAACATTATTAAGATGCAAACATTCTCATTGCTTTGCCTTGTTTTTGACCACATTATATTAAATCTGAATCTGAAATAGTACCTCACTAGCCTGAGTTTGCTCTAGGTTGGTGCATGTTACGTTCACATGACAGGAAGTAGCTTGATTGTGTAACTTTCTAACTATTAGCTGAATCAGTACATGCATCTCAGTCAATATATGAACTAAAACCAATGTAATAATTTATAATTAAAACCTGTATAGTTAAGAGATTCTCTGGGTGCTTTTAAAGTCAGTGTAACTTCAGTCACTTTGAATGAACATCAATAAACCCACACCTCTAGCTGATACTCAGAATTAGTGTTTTCAACTTGTCCTTGAGAATTCAGTTTGGTATCAGGGAGAATTGATGCTATTTAATTCATGATAAATTTTCATTGGCTAGAAATGATTGCTTATTGCTTGTAGGAGAAGCATGGAGTTCATTGGTAGGTTTAACTCTTTAGGCTTGATGCATTCCCTGAGGGTACAAGCAAGCAGGCTGGTGTAGGTAGCTTAATAAGTTTTGTCACATGGCTTAAGGCTGTTGTCATGATTGATAACAGCCAGTGAATCCCTTTATCGATTGGCCACGCTGCCCATGGGTATCCGTCCAGAAGTGTTTTGAGTGTGTGTAGCGTTGCGGCCTGCGGGGTGTCATGCAGACTGAGCGGAGAGCTGCATGGCTACTGACAGATCATGGCAGAACAAGGACGACGCTATCAAACTCCCATCAGCTCTGCACCTCAATGTTGTACTGCTGGGCAAACTCCCTCTACTCGCGCCCAGCCAAGGGCAAAAACAAGGATGCAGCAAACCTTTGTTTATTTGTTTAACAGCCAATCAGATGCTTACCCTCAAGGGAAGTGGGACTAAGTAGATTCTTTATATAGTAGCTTAAATCAAGAGGGAGGTTACCTAGTTTAGAGTCCACAAACCAGTATTTGGATGCTTCTTCACTGTAATTTGGGAAAGAAGTGTCCCATGTGAGGATGAGGCTGTGTCCCAGGGGCCTGCAGGTGACCAGGTGTTAATTGGCTCTTAGAGAGAAGTGACAAGTGCTGCAGAAGTCCAGTGCAGGCATGTTGCTGTCGCCATGCAGCGGTTAGAGATGATGAAATTTGCAGAGTTTGCAGCCTGTTTACTGAGAGCCACTCAGGTCAGACCAGAGACAGAGGCCCTTAATGCAGCAGTAGATGGGATTGCATTGCAGGGCTTTTAGACTGATGTTAGAGTGGACAGCCTTCATCTCAGGGATCGATAAAGAAGTGGCGGCTGCCTCCGTCTTGCAGCACAAATCTCTGCCTCTGCCTTATGAGTTACATTTCTATGTGGGCACACCGCATTACACACGCATGAGGGTGAAACAGTCCGATTATACGCCTGAACCCAAAGCGTGGCATCTCTGCAATTCTCCATTCTTCAAATAAATCTACAGCTCATGACATTAATTAAGAGACGTGCTTCTGACATTGTGACTCAGTGAATTAACTGCTTTATCATCCTATTGAGTTTCCAGTTTGTGTGTGCCTGAGAGATAATGTGCGAAATGGTAAAACTATATTCTTTATTAAAAGCAGTTTTTATTTATTGCAACATGAATTCATTACCGTTTGATCTCTTATAACAACACTTAATTAGAAAATATTAATTTGTCGCATAGTTTAATCCTCAACACATAGCAGATAACATGCATTGCTAATAAGCATTAGTATGGGGCTTATTTAAAAAAATATATAATTCATCTTCATTGTACATGAAGCCATGTTCATCCTTTCTGACATTGCGAACATCTGTGTTCCAGTTTTGACTTGGTGACCAATGGGGGCATAGCCATAGCCCTGCACTTTGAGCGTGCGCCATTCATCACCCAAGAGCACACACTCTGGTTGCCATGGGGACGCTTCTTTGTCATGGACACTATCATCATGCGACACGAGGAGAACGACATCCCGAGCTGTGACCTCAGCAGCTTTACCAGGCCCAGCCCCGTGGTGTCCCCGGCTCCGCTCACCGCGTTCGCTGGCTCCTGCTCCGAAAGGGGGACTGTCGTACCCGAAATCCAGGTAACCACCCTACCCCTCATCCTCTTCTCTGCCCTGCAGGTTGCGATCTACATGGATCTCTCCTCCAAATGATTCATGCCACGCGTCCAGGAAAGCCTCTAAAGACTATTCATCAAGTACAAGCGTAACAGTAACTCCGTCTCATGGCACTGCTGTGATTTTATCTCTCTAGTGTAATTGGTCTGTGGAACATGGGCGATTTACAGTGTGCATTGTACTGTCTTACAGCAGAGTGATGATGATTACCTCACACACAGAAAACAGCCTGGACATTTTTAATTTCTCCTGGGTTTTAATCTCCCAGGTTGAACATACAAGTAGCAATTGACAGCATCCACATTTATGTATCACGACTATAGGATTGTGTGTATACCTTGATGTCTGCCTACATGCGTGTATGTCTGGGTACGCATACTGTACACTCGCATTGTCTTGTGTGTTTGGCTGCTTGTGTGGCTACCGTATGTCTGGCGGGCATCTCTGTGCCCTTCTCTAATTACTTTGTCTCCCAGTTTGCTTCATAAGATTTATGGCATATCAGTGAATTTAGCATGCAGCCCAGTCTAATTATAGTAGACTTGTCTTTGCTGTTCCTTGAGCTGCGAGAGCGCGACATGGGGACGTCATCCAGTTTACACTTTCCTTTACGAATTCTCATCAATTAACCAGCCATAGCTACACTCTGAACATTTATACATAAAAATATCATAATTGGCAAGCCCTCTGACCAGTCAGACTAGGCAGCATTTTCATTGTTAAGCTACATCTTGTTCTTCATTGTGTCAGGAGGGTGACTTCATTAGAGTGGAGAAGAGTTGGTCAATCTAACCAATGTTGTCGACCCCTGATCCTGAATTCTGACACTATGAAACATCTGTGCTGGTGGCCTGCCATTCTGTTATCAAGCAGTTACAGGTCTGACCTCAGTGAAAATGCAGCCTCCCACTAAACTAACTTTTGTTGCTCTGTATGTTATTTTTCTGTGCAAGCTCTCAAGCTCAAGGGCACTCTAGTAATGCCATTGTCATATGGATTGCAGGGAAGGCTGTTGTCCTAATAAAGGACATGCTATTATTAAATCAATTGTGAAAAATACTCACTGTGGTCTTTAATGAAGAAATCCTTCATCGGACTCCCTGTAAGACTCGAGCTTAATTGTCTGCTCATTGATGTTTCTAATGTCCCCTTGAGTCCATATATTTGACTTGAGGCAAGGCTATGAATAATATCAAAGAGGTTGTGGTGGACAATGAATAAAAGAATGAAAAATTGATCTGTGTGAAATAAAGGACACGCGGAGGCATGTTTATCAATCCTTTGTTGGTTTAGCTTTTACAGTTTTCTGTCAGTTAGCTCAAAGGGATTACGTTTGGTCCTTTTTACTGATAAGCATAGTTTTTGGTCCGCAGTCTCTACAGGAGGAAGTACCCATCCCAGGGACAGACATGAAACTCAGCTATCTGAGCAGCAGGACCCCAGGGTACAAGTCGATCCTGAGGGTGACCCTCACCCACTCCATAATCCCTTTCAACTTGATGAAGGTTCACCTCATGGTGGCTGTGGAGGGCAGACTGTTCAGGAAATGGTTCCCCGCAGCCCCCAACCTGTCATATGACTTTGTGTGGGACAAGACTGATGTATACAGCCAGAAGGTCTCTGGCTTGTCTGAAGCATTTGGTAAGTAACTGAGTACATACAGTACTTTTGCGTTGGATTTTCCAGAATATCACATAGATTCCATTCTTCTTTTTTTGATCCAGTGTCTGTAGGTTTTGAATATGAGTCATGTCCAGACCTCATTCTATGGGAGAAGAGGACTGCTGTTCTGCAGGGCTATGAAATCACTGCCTCCAACCTGGGAGGATGGACTGTCGACAAGCACCATGCTTTAAATATCCAGAGTGGTGAGTCAATTAGTAATCCTTCGCTGCTTCCTGTTCACAACCATCCATTTATTAAAACACCTACTGAGAAGATAATTTTATACTGCAAGATATGCCATTTTAGTTTGTTATTGATTCCTAAAATCACAGCAATGAGATAATTATACTCTGTCTGCATGGAGTCTTTGCGTTTGTTTTGCATTGGGAACATGTATCTCATCCTACTTGGTGGTTTTTGAGGTGTGTCATTATTTTACCGGCACATTTTGCACATATTGTTCTGAATGTGTCCAAGAGCACAGATGAGTAACACTGTGTCCACCCAGTGCTCCAGATGATGCTTTTAGTGCAACATTAAATTGTCCTTCCTGCCTGTAGCATTGTGACACTTTTTCAATACAGGAAAGTCGTGTAGCATCAGATAGGTTTGACTTTTTTTATTACCACTGTCCATTTTGGGTGAGGAGGGTCAATTTTCTTATTGCCAGTAAATTACTCCTGAAAGGCAGGAGTAAGAATGAAGGGAGAAGGATATCTCCTGTCTGGAGATTCACAGTCTGGTTGTAACTGAAGGAGTCATCAGAGGAGATGAGGCATGCTTACATGAAAAGTGCTCAGGAAGGTGGTACTTTGCTCTGTCACGCTAATCCTGCTCTGAGTCTGAATGTGTCCAGAGGAGGGAGAAATCTCCTGTCCCGTCCTCTCATCCTCCACCACCTCCTCCTCTTCTCCATCACCCACCTCCCTCAGTACCTCCAGGTTCTGTTTTTGCCCAGCATTTTTAGAAACACCCTTTATTTAATTGCTGCCTGTCTGCTACTCCCAGCAGCAGCAGCCCCTAAGATTAAATCACATCCCAGCACCGGGATGCTTGGCTGATCTTTTCTGATAGACCAAATGTCATGCTGCTTAAAGAACTCAGGTTACCAACTACCAGCAGAAGAAGAAAAAAATAACATGCAGATGCTGAAGTTCAAACACGATCACATTCCCTGGGCTGCAGAAGCATCTTTACATTTACATATTTGATATTTTTCCAGGAATAGATTGGCAAAGCTAAGAAACACCCTCTCCTCTCATTTGCTGATACTGGCCGCATTGCAAATTTGAGGCACAAGCGCTCATGGTGTGACCAAATAATTTGTGTAATTTTGTTGTCCAGCGGCACTGGTGCAACCCAGATGCAAACTAGAAAAGAGACTGGAGCAAAATGGTTACATTATTAGGAGGAATAAAGAAACAGCAGGTGAAGTTGAAGTAGGTTTTAATTACGGCCAATCACATCAGCTCCTCTCATCCCCTTTATAAGCAGCAGACGGCTTAATCAGTCGGGAAACAGGCCCAGGTCCAGGCCCTTGGAGAAAAGAGTTCGTTTCCAGGCTGAACACCAAGCACCTCAAAATAAATACATAGAACCCCAAATATTTCTTTGTAGAGCAGATAATGTTTCTTTTCAAGGTGAATTAGCGTTTCAGTTAGGCTGCAACTACGCTAACTGCAATAAAATGTCTTTCTATATTACTTTGTTTATTCTTCATATATAACTGTTATGTTTCCTATTTTTTCTTATTTTGAATGTATTTATTAAAATTTCTGCATTTAGTTAGCGATATCTCAACATGCTGCTACTGCAATTATTGTGCAAAAAGTAATAGTGTGCTGCAAGCAATGTTCTGTCCACTCTCATTTAAGTACACGAGGGAGACAGAATATTAAAAATATTTCTCAATTTCCAGTCTAATACAACAACAACAGTAAATGTAACATCAAAAATGATCAATTGAATATGTTATAACTAAGTATATATAGACAGCAGACAGGATTAATGGAAGTATATTCTGTTGTACTGCAGGGTTCTGCAGTTGTAGCCTAAATGCATGTATCATTTTCTTCAAAAATAACTTTGTGCACGTCAGTACGCACAGACATTATTTTCACTGTCCTTGGAAACATAATTTAACTTTAAAAAGAGACATCATTTGCCCTTGGTAACGTATTTGGGGTAACATATTTGGGGTGGGCCTTGTGTCTCTGTGCCTCCAAGATGACAGTTGTCTCTTAGGAAAAGTGGCCTGGACTCTCCTCTCAGCCCATTAAAAATCTGCTGCTATTAAAGGGGATGAGAGGACTGATTTGATTGCCCATTGTTAAAGCCTGCCAGAACTGCACTTGCTCATAATTTATTCCTCCTACTAACGATATGTTCATCCTGTTCCAGCCCTTCATCAGGCTATACGATACTGCACCAGGATTCCACTTGCCTCACCGGTGACCAGAATTACAAATAATAGTTGGCCACACCCATATGCACTTGGACCCTGAAAGTGTGTTGTGATTTCACCTGCATCCACGTTCAGGAAAATAGAATTTGTGGTCTGTGAACTCTCCTCAGTCCAAACAGGTCACAGGTGCTACTTGCTTCTTTGTTCTGCCCTCATCAGGTATTCTTCACATGGGCAATGGAGAGAACGTCTTCATCTCCCAGCAGCCTCCTGTAATCGGCAGCGTGATGGGGAACGGGCGCAGGCGGAGCATCTCTTGCCCCAGCTGTAACGGCCTGGCTGATGGGAACAAGCTGCTGGCCCCCGTGGCACTGGCCTGTGGCTCAGATGGAAGCNCGGCCTGGCTGATGGGAACAAGCTGCTGGCCCCCGTGGCACTGGCCTGTGGCTCAGATGGAAGCCTGTACGTGGGAGACTTCAACTACGTGAGGAGGATTTTCACCACGGGGAACGTCACCAGCGTCTTGGAGCTCAGGTATCAGTCTAGTAGCCCACTTCCACTCACCGAGGACCATGAGCTCAGATGGGGCTGTGCGCAGGTCGTGAACCACCGAGGTCGATTGAGAGAGACAGAAATGCCCTAAAGGCTGAGGATTGATGGTCCTGCCTCTCTTATCCACCTGCATCAGCTGGAGCTTGGCCCTGATAGGGGCTGAGGAGGATGTAATGAGGTCTTAACAGAAGCTTAGATGAACATCCTGGAAAGATTAATTCCTTTCCTAATGTCTGCACAAACAAGTTTGAATAGATCATGAATATAATCTCTGTGTGATTCTCTTTTAATGAATTCTATCCACTAACAACTCTTATTTGATTCTTTCCACTAACAACTTGTCCTGTCCTTTCTCTTCCTCCTTCATTGCTGTCTCTGGCATTCTCTCACAGAAATAAGGACTTCAGACATAGGTAAGCCTCACAGTATCTGCTTGATGTCAGAATTAGCTTTGGAATACATTTCAGACTTGTAGGCAGCAAGAAGATCATATCTTAAAATACTGGCTGTCTACCTTGTTTTCATTTTCATAAAGCTGTAGATTCAGTGGTTTATTAAGTATCTCTGCTGAGCTCACTTAATCTCTAGATAAGTCCACTGCCGTATGTTTGGGAATCATCTATATGCATGAAGAATTACTGTAAATGCCATACCAGAGAGAGAGCAGCTGATTGTTTGCTCTGGGTTAGCAGAAGTTATGCTTTCCCTCAGAGTTTATAACTGTAGTCAAATTCTGTTTTCCAATATAAAACTTAATGTTGTAGTTTTTCCGATTCACCATGATACTTGATGTTATTACTCCACCAGGTTTGGGTATCAAAATTCTTGGTACTGATTGAAATACTTCAATGCTGCTGAGTATTGAGGTATGCATTGTCATTTGATACCTAACTAGACACGTATGAGCACAATTTGTGACTTCACAAATTATTGGAATCTGATCACGGTCATGTACAGACATGACACAAGATGCATGATATTAGTTAGTTATCCTGTCCATATCCAGACCAATCTTGTACGTGGGTGTGGCCATATTTAATAATTAATTGATTTTGGGATTCCAATGAAGAAGAAAGAGTAATTATGCTTTTAAGCCTTTTCCTGTAGTTTGTTGAACTTTTGTGGGAAAATTGAACAAAATGGTTGTCTTTATTATCTTAAAATGTGTCTGGTGGTGATTTTTAGCAACAGCTATCAGAGTCAAAGCACTGGTATTAATACAGGCATCGACATTTTGAACAATGCATGTCAGTTATTGTGCAAGTCAAATCTTATCCTCTTTGTGAACTATTCCTCTGCATTAAATTAATTTGCTGTATATCATTGGTCAGACAATCCCAGTTTTATACAGAATGTTAAATTCTAAATAAACATACAAACATTTCATTTCTGGTGACAGGTGCTGGTGAGGGAAATCTCACTGTGTGCTGTCTTTAGATAGCAGCTCTGAGGCAAAAGGCTATTGATTGATTTTCTATCAGAGGGTCATGACTTCAGCAGCGGAGGATGTAGTCACACTGAGGATGAAAAGCCAAGTGATGCTGGTTGCTGGCCCCTATTTCCACACTGACCACGTTCACAACACACTCCCAAATGCTCTGTATGGCTTTTTCTGTCTCTCTGCATCTATCGAGCCATAATCTTTATCTCTGTGCCTCTCAAATGTCTTTGCACAAAACGAAAATACACAAACTCTTACATTTGCACACTCGCTCTGCCTTCTAGAGCCAGACTAAAGGAACGCCAAAGCTCTATTTCTTTGGTCTCAGCACTCCACGCTCATTTACATATTAAAAAGGAGATTTATCTGAGAAAACACAGCGTGTGTCTGTATAAAACGGCTGGCTGCCTCCTGTGTGTGTGTGTGTGTGTGTGTGTGTGAGAGCGAGCGATAGGACTGGGAAGGTGGGTGATCTCACTGCAGTGTTCATTGACCCCCCCACTAAGGATGTCCCCTTCCACCCAACCCACACTCCCTCGATTGCCTCGCCAGCATGCAGCAAAATCCAATTATCTTCTACAAACTAAATGCTGTCAGTGAATATAGATGGAGTATATGGTCGTAGCTCAAGGTCAGGGAATAATGCCTCGTCGTTTCAAACACTACGGGGGGCCAGCACTGTTCTACATGCAACTGGGAGCTGATAAGGTATCAGCTGATCGCATACGCCTGATAGAGCACCAAGCAGAATCATCAATTGAAGATTTCTACTGACCTTCTCCAAATCAGGAGTTATTTTTCTGAACCATCTGGTTGTATCTGGATTTTCCTGTAGACCAGTCGACTCAGTTGGCAGGCTGACTGTGACGTGTTCGCCTGAGGTTTCCTACGGTTTCCTGTCATCACTGATACTTTTCAAGGTCAATTGTCATTTAAAATCAAGTACTGGAGTTGACAGTGGCATAGACCGGTCCTTCTTCTTGTAGTATTATAAGAATATAAGCTTTGTCGCTGTTACACCCTCCCAGCCCCAAAAGAACCTTGAAGGCAGTTTCGATGCTGTCTTAATCCAGTTTGAATGATGTCCCGCTGACAGGTCGCTCCATAATGATGATCAAGTCTGGCAGACGCATGCTGTGTCGAGCCCCAATGACTCCAGCTAACAACTACTAGCTAAACTGTTTACTGAGCGGAAAGGAATCCCACTATAAACCAGCCACGGGCAAAATAATAACAGAAGCAGTTTATGGGACAGTTTTATTTAAGGTGCCTATAAAATCAGGAAGGCATGTGTTTTTAGGGATAGCCCAGGTAGCTTTTATGACATAATGTATTTATGAGACTGCAGCCAAGTCTGTCAGTCAGGTCTGGCACTTTAACAGCAGGATCAGTCATTAGCATCTGGTAGTGTATAGCTCCGTTGGGTATAGTTGTTTTTTAAGTTGTAGTCTGTCAGGGATATCAAGGATTTGTAGCATCAGATCGCTGTTCAATAGGAAATTGATTTATTGCAAATGCCTAGATTGTTGTTATATAATCATAAGACGTGTTATTGTATTTGTACCACTAGGGATGTGTCGACTCGTTGTTTTGACTGGTGTTTGTCTATAGACTGCATGTGTCCTGCCACAGTCTGATTGGTTGTGTTTGTCCTGTTGTCTGTGTCTCAGTTTGGGCAACCTCCTGCTGATGTGAAGGATTACATTGTTGACTTGGTCTGGCTTTTAATAGGATATTTTTCTGTGCTTCAGTCTCGACGTGATGGATGCATAATGTGTTTGGATTCCTGTTTCAGCTATGCATGTGTGTCCCTCAAAAAGCCCCAAGAGAAACAGAAAACATACTTGTTTATACTTCTCACAGCAATAAGCAGGTGATGGATGACTGCACAACACTTACAGATATTGCAGAAATTTTCCTTTTCAAAGGAACACAAAGACTTTGGGTTGTGGACGGTAACTAAGACTTCTGTCAAATAGACCCTGCTGAACCCTCAGAATCCTCTTCCACCATTTTCTGCAGTCATATGTCAGCTCTTAATGCACTCCTGTTTTTTTTAGACAAGTTTAATAATGAAATAAATGGAGGATAATTGAGAAGCTTTTATAAACATAACAACTATGGCTCTGCCTAAGCTCTTCTTCTACTGTAGTACTTCTACTTTCTGCTCCGTTTCTCAGCAAGTGACCTCATTTACCATCTATTTGTCTTCCCAGTACTATGTTCCTTCAATATTTCTCTCTCAATAATTTGAAAATAACTAGTGACCAGTGTTTAGTGGGGTCCAAAAGTCTGAGACCACACTGAAAATTTGTGATGTTTTCCATGTAAATGTGGAAATAATCAGAAAGTCTGACATCACTAGAGGTTCTTTGGAACATTCTCAGATAATTGGGATAACTGATTCTGGGATAACTTGGCTTATCAGGTTTTGCACAAACTTGTCCATGCCAGCTGGAAAATATTCTGAGATTCATGTACATTTTTCAAAGATTCAAGTTTTCACTCAAATTTTTAAGATGATATTATCATTTGTAAGGAAAAATCTTGTATTAAATTAAAAGAGAATGAAAAATAGAAGCATTTTCACAGTGGCCTCAGACTTTTGGACCCCACTGTATACATACATACATACAGTATATGGCGGAATAATTACTCAAATCCTTTACTTAAGTAAAAGTAAAAATACCATAAATACTACTTTATAAGTAAAATACTTGTTTTTTTTATTAAAGTAACCAAGTAATAGCTGTAAAATGTAGGATCAAACGTAAAAGTACTCATTGTGAAAAAGGATTCCTTGAGTATTAAATTATTGATGCAGTAACACATGGTACATAGTCATACATTAGTACTGAAAATCCACAAATTAGTAGCTTCAAGGTCTTTCATACAATAAGGTGAAAATCTTCCAATTTTGAGGATTTGAACATATCTCGAGCTTAAACCAAGAGGCAAAACTAGTAACAACAGCTGTCAAATAGTAAAATATAAAGACTCCCAAAAATAAGTATCAACACCACAAAATTGTACTAAAATATAAATTATTTCTTACCACCACTTTGTATTGTCCAAACAGCGCTGATCCTAACAAAGCTGAGTACTGTGGGTCAATTCTAAGCTCCACCATCACGTCATGCCTAATCCTGCCATGTTTGATCTCATTCTGTTTTGCTTTTTCCATGTCCTTGGTTTGAACTGTAATTGTTCCCGCTCCCTAAATGGCTTCTGAATCTATTTAAATTGAATTAAGCAGTGTTTCTTATTGAAAGCATTGCAGCCCTTCCAGCTTTATTGACTCTGGCTTCTCCTTCTCTTTTTTGGTCTCTCAGCAATAGTCCGGCTCATAAGTACTACCTGGCCACCAGTCCAGTCAACGGTGCCGTCTACCTTTCGGACACCAGCAGCAGGAAGGTATTTAAGGTGAAATCCTTGAATGTTGTCAAAGACGTGGCGAAGAATCTGGAGCTGGTGGCCGGCACGGGTGACCAGTGTCTGCCGTACGATGACGCTCGCTGTGGGGATGGAGGAAAGGCAGTGGAGGCCACTCTCACCACTCCCAGAGGTATTACATGGGTGTTATTATTGCTAATGTTGTTTCTATCACCTTGAGTTGAACAGTTTTGAGTTCTTTTTTTTTCTATTTTTTTGTCTGAAGTCCAAATCAGTTCTAGTGGAGTGGTTTGCTGGAGAGTTGAAGACAGTAGTCCCAGAGGCTAGATCAATACGCTTCAGTTCTCACACGCTGAATTCTCCTCTCTCACCTCCACCGCAGCTCGCTCGCTACCTTCAGCTATTTTCAAGCTGGATTTCTTTTTTTTTTTTTTTTTTTTTTTTTTTTTTATACAGCTTGCCTCCCCATGTGTTTCCTGGCTTTTTCTTGTGCATTTTGATAATGCATTACTCATCAGATCATATGTTCCTGGTAGAGGCGTTTTGTCCTCTACCGGGACGACATTGTGATTCATATGAACTGAAGTAGCACTCACGTCCTGCAGACATGCATCGTCCAGTTTCATGTTGAAAACAGAATATTTCACTCCAGCTAGACTAGATACTTCCGGCTGCAGAAACATTCAGCAGATCATAAAGTAACACTGAATAAAATAACAAATAACATAGAAAGAAACTGCTTTGATGAGATTTCAGATTGTTGAATCAATACCTATTACCATCCATTTTGATGTTTCTATTGTTCTCCATGATTGTTTTTTGAAGAAATCAATTCTCACATTCATTTTCATTGCCATGATAAATCCTTGATTGCCATTTAGTGGTCCTCTCCCCTCACATTAAGCTGCAGTTAAAATAGCTGATGGATATTTTGCTTTTCTGTCCACTGACTTGGGACTTCCTTCCTGCAGGCATTACTGTGGATAAGTACGGTGTAATACTCTTTGTGGATGGGACCATGATCCGCAGGATTGACCAGAATGGTATCATCTCTACTCTCCTGGGCTTCAATGACCTGACCTCTGCCCGACCCCTCAGCTGCGATGCCGTGATGGACATCTCTCAGGTACGACCTTGCTGACCTGTGCAGCCAACTCACGTTTTCCTTTCTGATAACCTACATTACTTATTGGTTGGCCTTTGTCAGTTGAACCTCCTCCATCTGGGCCTTTGTTGCTAAAGCTTGAAGTTCTTATCTTGGCTCAGTCAGTCAGATGTGGTGTTCTGTTTATTTTTTAATCCAAATTCATCAATGAGACTATATTTCCAGTTTTGGGATTACCAAGGCTGCCAATGGATTACAAAGGTAGAAGAAGATAGTTGGGATTTACTGGCATTAAAGGACCATACTGACCATTTTGCATGTTTGAGCCTAATATATTCAATTTTCTTACATGTTACGTTACTGACAATCATTTCCCAAAGGATAAAACTGTATTTCAGCTTTCCTGATATTTTGCAAAACCTCTTAATCTTCCAAAATCAAATATTCAAGTGATACACCCACCTTAAAAATCCATGTTTCACCTGCTAATAGTTACGCAGCCTTATGAAGTCACAGTCGTTTAAATTTTTCGATAAATGCAGGTCTTTTTTTGAGACTATATTCCACGGTGGAGACATACATTCACTCCACACTTTTTATGCTAAAATTATGTAACTTCTAAAAAAAACCCTGAATACACGTCTTGTTGGTGATGATGGATTACCTATCCCAAGAACATTTCAAGTGTCAACAAGTTGATTTTAATCGCAGAATGAACTGAAACTAATGGCGGTCTGGAAGGTAGGAAAAACATTTTTAATTCACCGTTTCAGTACTATGCTTTGGGAAATGATTGTCAGTAACGTTACGCGTATAAAAATTGAATACATTTGGCTCAAACATGCAAAATGGTTGGTATGGTCCTTTAATGGATCCAAAATTTTTGCATCCAGTCTGAAACGTGAGACCGATGGAAAACCTACCAGAAATCTATGCACAAAAATTCATCTTCAAAAAAAAGAGAGCCAGTCTAAAAGGGACCAGAAGGCAGTTGGATCTGGTCCAAAACAGACCCGAGGATAATTGGATCTGATCCAAGCTGTGGTCAACCCAAACATACGCAAACAGAGAGAGAGAGGACACCAACATTGGCAGGAACATGATGCATCACTAGCTAATGAGCAGCTTTTCTTCTAGCTTGCTAATTGTGTTGGCAAAGAACGCCTCCATTTTTCCTGCACTTCACTTCACGCTCTCCATCTCATCTCAAACAGCACATTTTCTCCTGTGGTGATTACATGACGCACTGTGTGATCAGAGCTGATAGGATCCACAGCCAGAGGCCCACAGCCATATAGCAGGACCCTGTTCAGACCTGATTACAATGACTATAATTTTGTCCCGGACCGGCTGAGATCTCCCAATCAGGTCTTGGCGGCTCTGTGAAGACTTCTAACTGCAACATCACAGAACGAGACCTCAAATAACACTGCAAACGAAGGAACCCAGCACTACAGCTGGACTGAAAAGCAGTTTTAATGCACAATATTAAAACCAGCATTAAGTATAACCTCGCCACATCAACAAAGACTCATTTTAAAGGAATCATTTAACATTTTTCTTGCTTTTGTCTTGGTTCACACACGCCCATGTCAGTAAAACAATTCTCTGGTCATTTACGCTCGAGGTTGACAATTATTGGTCTCGAAGATAATGAATTCAGAAAAGCAGCCCCAAACACTGCTGTGCCAGGCTGATGAATAATAAAATTGAAATTAGTTTAAGATTAACAAGCAAATATAAATAATTAATGAAAATGAGCAATTAATTGGACTGGATCCTGGCGGGGCAAACCGTCAGGAAGTGAGACAGCCATGCAGCTGGAGTCGGAGGCATACAAACCAGAGCTGGCATTGACCTATAGCTGCAGGGAGATTACAAATACAACCTCACTAAACAAACTGCAACATTCTCAGTTCACATACGCTTTCACTGATGCACACAACCACACGAATGCACCCGCGCATATGTGCACATATGTACCAGACTGCATCAGATAGAACACATCCTCCAAGCAAGGGCACTCAAAAAGGTCACATCCCTCTGTAACTCCTCTTTAGAGGTGATGAAACTCACTTTTTGCATAGCAGCTTTTGCGTGTGTCACTTAATAATTCATATTGGACGTTTTACGCAATACATCCCACAGCAAGTAACCATAATAAAAAATAATGTGCAATAACTATGTTTATAACGTTTTACTGTATTTCTTATTGTTTTAGTATTACTCCCATGAAATAAGAATTCACAGCCCTTAAAGATCAGATTTGACTGATGTCTTAACTGCTGCAAGCAACCATTTCTCTGCGTGCACGCACTAGTTAGCTTCTTGTCCCATCTATGTTATCTAGTGCGACTAGCAAACAGGTCCTGAGGGGCCCTCAGATGCCAGCAGAGAGAAGCTTTCTGTGTGTGTGAAATGATGTATTCAGTGGAGGGAGCAAAGCAGCAAAGCCTCCAGCTGCCCATTTCCAGCCCCAAGGGGACTCCATCCCCCCNCACACACACACACACACACACACACACACACAAACGCCTATAGATTCTCACCATTGCTGTTTCGCAATAGTGAAAACTCAGGCAGACTGACTGCAGCCCCACAACGATGACAAATCGCACAAGCACTGCCAGGGAAACTCAGACAGTAAAAAGCATCCATTAAAAATTCATCCAAGGCACATAGCTTCCTACTTCAAACACTCCCCAACCCCTCACTTTAGGGCCGGAGTCTCTCTGGAGAAGGTTCATCACAGTGGTCGTTCCTTTTTGCCGCGCTTAGCTGTTTTAAACAAGAAATAATGTCAGATTTCCTTCTTGCTCCTGGTTGTGAGGTCACTGATATCTTGCCTTGCCATACTTTTGTTTCCTTTGTTTTCTTAATTCCACTTGCCTTTATACAGCGTTTCTTTCAGTTAACATTTTATTATTATGCAAAAGGACTGGAGTTCGACCTCATTCCAGCCTCTTTAATCTGTTTATACCAAGGCATTAAGCTGTTGCTGCTTGAAAATCGATTCCTTTTTCTGTTTAAAGTCTTTAAAATCTTCTTGACACCCCCTGCAGAGTTCATACTTGAATAGAGGGAACCCATGACTTAAAACAAGATCACTTGAATATATTTCAAGGGTGTCAAGTAGCTTCAGAAAGCTCTATCAAGGCTCTGACAGTGACATTCACATCAAATCTGAGAGAAACTTCAAATAAAGACACATTCATTTTCTTCAGACAGGCGTCACGCTGGTAACATAAGCAAAGAGCGGAGAGATCGCTAATGAGAAATGTTTTTATAGTTATCAAAGAATTTCAGCTATATGCAAAAAATAGTTGTTATGGGTGCAAATCCACGGTTTGCGTCCTTGGCTGATGAGCTCATTTTTGGGTTTGTCGGCTGTGTCAGGGAACTTTGACAGCTGCCCCCCACTGTAGAAAGGGGGCATGGGGGGGNACCTTCTTACTGGCTGCTCCCCCGAGCCACTCCACACTCCGCCTCATGAAATATTTAACCGCCAATGTTGACAAGAAATAGGTTTTAAGAAATTGAAAGTCTCCCTCCTTCGTTTCCCAAGTAAATGCATTTTCTTCTCCCTGAAAGATACCGTGAACGCACCGCCAGCCTCCTGTTTGTTGTGTGTGGCCAAAGATGTCTTATTATATAAACCTCCTCCTTTGTGAGGGGGACAATGGGAGGTTCAGGACATGTGAGCTGTGTATGATGCTTGAAGCTTGTTTTATGCTTTGACATGTCCACAAGGGCGCACGGATCCATGTGCACAAATTTGCGTCACACAGAAAGACGCGCCTCGTTGCACAGGGTCCGTGCGGCGTTCTTTCACCCATCCACGCACATCCCAAATTTTTTTAACTCTGTGTGGACATTTCAAAAGTGGAGCTCTGATGGTAAATACAAATATCTGTACAACTCCTCAACGAAAGATCATCAAGACAGCCAGATGACAAACAATTCCTTGCATTGGTCTCACAAGTATATTCCTCTTCCTCTCACCTCCTTTTATTTCATGGCTGCATAGCCCATCTCTTCTTCGTTTTTGTTGCTCCTCCTCAAAAAAATCACTCGTCATGGCCAATCATTTGTAAACAAGAAGGCACTCAGAGAGCACATACCTCTGCCAGAGATTTTATAGTCTAAAAACTTCTTCTGGATTCAGAATATGATCCAGATCGCCCCCAAAATTCAATATTTTCTTGATCTCCACAATGTCTATCTGTCCCTCAAATTTCATCCAAATCCACCCATAACTTTTTTGAGATGTCCTCCTAACAAATAAACAAGTAGACGTTGGTGATCACATAACCTCCTGCTCAGAGGTAACAATGGACGTCTTCTATGCTACTGTGTGCTGTAGGCGGGAGTTTTTGATAAATTGCCAGTAATATTGGTTTGTTGCATGGAGAAAAGTGCACAAAGTATATAAAAGCTCGGAAGTTAGCCAAAATGATTTTTGTTGCCTCTTCAGTGCAGTCACCTCGCTAATTCATATCTGGCTGGAAGGAAAAACTATTTGAACATGTGCTGCTCCTGTAGTAGGCTTTGGGAGACGGCTGGCAGTAATGTGCATGTGGGAAGCATTTATGGGCTCAAACATGCAAAAACACTAGTATGTTCCTTTAGTCATTGTCAGTTGAGGTTGATCACTTCATAGCCAAATATTTCCTCTATAATCCATCACAGAGTTTTGTTGTGATAGACAGCTCATTCTTTATTTCCCAAATAATAATTAAAAAAAAATTTAATCCTATAAGATGCCAATTGGGGCTCAGAGGAACTGTTTAGTTTATGTTAAAATTCACATATCCTGATACTCAGGGGATTTCTTCCTTGTCACTTCTGATGATAGACGTTTATGCAATTTGCATTTCAAGGCCATTATGAAAGATTAGTCAGCCATGGTAATTGCTACATAATTTCTTCCGCTTTCCCTTTTCCCTGCGATAGGACAACATATCTAAATCAACGCTACGGCTGCTCTCGTCTAAAATCTGAACCCGTCTTTGTTTTTTAGACCAGGTTTTTAATCAGACTCTTTTGTTGGAGCTCTAAGGCTTCTATTGAAATATAGCGTTTCATATTATGTTTCCAGGAGATTCCCTTGGGATCACAAGTGAGAGAGAGAGAGCGGTAAATTGGATGAATCCAATCATTCCAATTTGTTAAAAGCCTGACACTTTGTTTGCAGAACAATAAGTCATAATTTAGGAGGCCAGAGGTAGCCTGGGCTTTCATTTTGTAAGTGTGCTTGCTCCAGTTTCTTTTCAAGGACTCCTGCAATCTCTTGTCATTACAAAACTAATAACCCAAAGCAGGGAAAAGCAGTGAGTCGGTAGAGGTAGAGGATGCAGAAGCCCCTCCCTTAGCATTCCTAGAGTTCTCATGATCAATAGTGTTGTGCCCTTTTCTGTTAATCTGATCATTTGATTGATCTCTCCTCTTTCTGTCCTCCTTAGTTCTGTTGTTATCATCTTCGATCTCAAAAATCAGGTTTATGTTGTTTTGTTTCCCTTTTTAGCAGTACACCGGCTGCTGTTTCCCTCTTTATCAGATAATAAATCGTTTCAGAAATGTTTTGGCTTCCAGGCTAAGCTATGAGATAGCCCACCTTTTACTCAGGATCCTTTTTTTGGAAGTGGTTTTCGATGATTCTTGCCTGAAGGGACTTTTTCACTCTGATAAAGTGAAAAATGTGTAGATCAATAACAGCGTGGCCTGTTTTTATGACCTAAACCTGATATTTTTGGTGTGTTTTTTTTTCCCCCTTAGGTGCGTCTTGAGTGGCCCACAGACCTGGCAGTCAGTCCCATGGACAACTCCCTTTACGTGCTGGACAACAATGTAGTGCTCCAGATCTCAGAGAACCACCAAGTCCGGATCGTAGCCGGTCGGCCGATGCACTGCCAAGTCCCTGGTATCGATCACTTCCTAATGAGCAAAGTGGCGATCCATGCCACCCTAGAGTCAGCCAATGCCCTAGCTGTGTCCCACAATGGCATTTTATACATCGCTGAGTCAGATGAGAAGAAAATAAACCGAGTTCGACAGGTGTCCACCAATGGAGAGATCTCCTTGGTTGCAGGGGCGCCAAGTGGCTGCGACTGCAAAAATGATGCCAACTGTGACTGTTACTCTGGAGATGAAGGCTATGCCAAGGATGCTAAGCTGAACGCTCCCTCTTCCCTGGCCGTTTGCCCAGATGGAGAGCTCTACATTGCAGATCTAGGCAACATCCGGATCCGCTTTGTGTGCAAAAACAAGCCCTATCTGAATCCTCTCAGCATGTACGAGGTGTCCTCTCCCATTAATGACGAACTTTACCTGTTTGATTCCAATGGCAGCCACATTTACACACAGAGTCTGACTACAGGAGACCATCTCTACAATCTGACGTACACGGGAACAGGAGATCTGAGCAGCATCACCGATAATAACAAGAACACAGTCATCATCAGAAGAGACACTACAGGAATGCCTCTGTGGCTGATGGGCCCTGATGGACAGACATTCTGGTTTACTATGGGCACCAACAATGCCCTCAAAACTGTCGCTGCCCAGGGTCAAGAACTCGCTGTAATGACTTACCACGGAAGCTCAGGTCTCCTAGCAACGAAGACCAATGAAAATGGATGGACGACCTTCTACGAGTAAGTAATATTAAGTCATGTGCAAAACACCTTTCAAATCCACATTGCAGTTGATTTGATTACATTTTGCTGCTGAGAGCCACAAAATCAATCTATCACATCCCTTAAAATCCAACATACTGTCACTGTAGTGCTAAAGCTCAGATACTTTCATGAGTGCAGGTTTAGAGCATTGGCAGAGTTTGTGAAGCTCTTTAAGATCTGAGTTTAGTATTATAATGGCACACGAGGTGCATTCCTGTGCCTCGATGTCTGTGTCGCTGAATAGAAGTCCCGTGGATATATGGGTGTAATCCTATTTGCTGTTATCATGCCAAATAGGATTATAGGATGCTATGTTACTCATCTGCACCCTTGCTTGCGGTGACAGACTGCAGACCGTTGCATTTGGAGTCATTTATACAGGAACAAAGTGTATCTTTTGGCACGCGCAACAAGAAGACCTGGGAAAATAAGCACAATAGAACAGCCAGAGGAAGGGATTGATTGAGGCAAATCACACAGTGTGAGGAAACAGTTGAATGCCCCCACNCCCCACATGCTGCTGCGTCTGAGCTTGGGATTTCATTTTTTCATCACTTCTATGGAGCAGTCTGTTCCTTTGCTACTATAATGTACTGAGGGATATCGCGCTAACTGGTTGTCACTCCAAAAAGTGTGATTAAGCAGATTGGCTGGTCAGACATCTGTTACACCTCACTGGAGGAATTCAACACCCTGACATACAATCAGACGCTCTGTTTAATCTGAGCAGACATTTATCACCTGTGTTTGATTTGCTTGTCATCTGAGACAACTTGTAGTGAAAAAAAAAGACAGAGGAAATTGGCACTAATGCAGCCATGCATAGGGATTTCTCAAGGTAGAGTGAATTGCCTACAGCTTTAACACACCCAGTAGGTGGTTGGAATTCAGAAATGGCTGCTGTTAATATCATGTTTTCAGCATCCTCTTTGCACTATTATGCAAAACAAGACAGAGATAGAACAGCACCAGTAATTGAGTTTGTAAGATGAATTAGGAACAATAGATTGTGAAATATTCCTTATGCATTTGGGAAAAAAAACAGGAAAACATTAAAAGCAGCATTCCCGCTTTGTTTTAATTACACAACATGAATCTTTGTGTAACTGTGGATCATGTCAGAGTTAAAGCTGAAACAAGATTTATCATGGAGGCTTGTGTAGATGGTTTCTACCAGTTTTCTAAGGTTGTTTTCATAGTTTCCTGGTTATAACTGAGTGTTTAGAATAAAGACATTGTCTTGGTTACAGAAGCCCTTATCTTGATTTTATGAAACCCAAACATACTTGCTGGGTTTTTCTGAAATAAAATGGGATACGTGACACATTTTATCCATGCTTTGATCACTGCATGGACGTGGCTTGTCATCATCTCAAGGAACAGAGTATTTAGTGAAACTCATGTAATGGCAGTGACAAACCTCCTTACTGTTGGAGTGACAAAGAAACTGAACTTTCAGTAATGAAAGAGAAAAATATAATAAATATAATAATTCACTTGGGAAAAAGTGTCAAATTGTATGTTTAAGTCTGATTGGAGGAGTACCGTTCATGTACTGTTTAAAGCAATAAAGAAATATTACACACCAAGACAACAAAAAGGAAATATGAAAATTTAAATTAAGGTTGGAGAGTATCTTTGCCCTTTTTAAAAATATTATTATTTATTTATAAGGGTTTATTTAGGGCTAAGGGTTTATTTATAAGGAAAAGTTAATGGTTCCATTTCCTTTGTTTCTCCTCCAAATTAAACAATGAATTCATATTTGCCTACGAGCGAGTGGGATGATCCATGTTTCATTTAGACCCAATAAAGAGTGTTTGTTTTTCTGGAATAATTAGCTTTGAAGGTCACTCCACCTTAGGGTCAAAACTTTAATTTGCTTCCATCAGAATTGAAACGGACCCTCCATTTATCTCTGCACACCAAAGTGCACCGCTGCACATTTTACCTAAATTAATTAATGTGTACTTAAGTCCCGTAGCCTATAGAGTGAAATTAATTTAGAAGAATGCAAAAACAAAAAAAAAAACAAAAGACAATTGCTTCAGCATCTTCCTGTTTGTAACCCATGGCAACATCATCTGCTCTGACATTTACTGTATATGCAGATGTTCTGCTGACCCCTTGATGTTTTTGCTGTAATGATAAGTGCTTATGCTTAAGGGTTACTGTAAATCTGTTAAATCATGTATTATTCTGACAGATGCCTAATTGTTCTGTTAGCCTCCAGTTAGCAGGACAGTAGCGCTTCTCTTCAGCCACTGGATTCAAGCAAACAATCTCAAGTTGATTTAGTACATCACAATTTAACAGCTATATCTTGTAGAACAGTTGCTCATGCGGTTGAAGCAATGTCATGGCTATTGCTCTCCACCATCATCAGATAAGTTCTGAAATCCTCAGGCGGTGTGAGGAAGTGAACATCGGAGAATAATTTGATGGAGTGTGAAGATTAGGTATGCTGGAGGGGATGCTGATATGGAGTGGCCAGCCTATTGTTGGGCCCCAGCATGAAAGGTCATAGCTAGCATGCGACACAGAGGTGATGCGATCCAAAAGGACATGTGGCCATCGAGGGGGAAAGTGGGTCCTCTCCTTCTGCTGAGGACCCTACCCAACCCCCCACGTGCCCCTCGCATCCAGAGAAAGCAAGCTAATAGACATGAGTTGAAGCAGCTCAGAGCCATTAGAGCCCAGCAGTTGAGCCCGAGGAATGGCTCTAACTCAAGGCCCTAATTGAGACGGAGAGAGTTTGGGTCAGTGATCAAACTGAGGCTTGCTGTGTTGCTCTAGAATGAGATTTCTGTTTTCTTTGCTCAGAGGTGAAAGCAGACAGAAATACTATTTCTGTCCAATGAGTGGAACAGCTAAAAGTGGTACTGGTGTGACTTTAAAAACAGGTTAGACAGCATTTCCACTGCAAAACACAGTGTGTGTGCTTGTCTGGAGGGGAATATCTTTCCGATAGAATATGACTAGTATCAAAAGAGATCAAATGATTTAGATATAAATTACTTTGATATTTTGCATTTTCTGAAATGGAAGACTTGGGCTGAAAAACATCTATGAATTTCATTGTGTAGTACAGTTGACATCAGATTACATTTATCTCTGGGAGATGATTCCTCTCCCACTCTTCCTTTCCATATTGGATATCTGAGACGCTATTGCTGAGGAAATATCCGTAAACCAGCACCCGCCATCTCATTTATTAGAGGCTTTATTATGGCAAGCAGCTACAATGAAGAGGGCTTTCCAATCTGTATTCAGAGCGCAGATAAAAGTCTTCATTCTAAATAATGTGCCATTCCCTCGCTCCCATTCTGGAACACTGGCAGTCTGAGAGATTTCAGATTGTGAAATGAAACAATTGGGCCACTCATGTTCCTGTAGGTGATGAGCTGACTGATTTGGAGGCTTCAGATATGCTGCGTCTCTCTGAGGAGTCTCACCTCGGTGCTCCTATTTCAGCGACTGTATAATGAGATTAGGTGATATAATTAATCTTTTAAGATAATACGTCATTTTCCAAATGTGAAAAGGTGTGTGCTTTTATATATTTTTTTATATTCCATGCACCCATCCCTTTGCACATAACATACATACAGCATATGTTATATATATATATACACACAGTATATTATATATTACATACATACTGGCTTACATGAAATGCCACATATGCAAATCATGCCAGAACAAGTAGAAAAGTCCATCTTACTGGAAGACCCACTTTATTTATGGGTAATTGCTCACTTCAAAAGCTGTGTTTATAATATTATTGTGATTATAACTGATATTTGACTTTTTTTTTTTTTTTTTTTTNTTTTTTTTTTTTTTTTTTTTAACCTTGGGCTGTGAACGTTAATAGATTTTCTGCTGTGTTTACAGCCTCTGGTGACACATTTCCAGAATTTGTGACACTGAGTGTGTGATATTGGTTTCTACAAAAAAAAAAAAAAAAAANAAAAAAAAAAAAAAAAAATTCCAATTCCTACCTGTAATTACAGTTTATCATGGTTGTCAACTCATGTCTACGATGAATCCTACATGCATTTAATGATACATTACCTGGCCTGCATGTATAATTTCTTTTTGATTTAGAACATCTCTCAGACATCACAGCCTGTTTAGGATTCTGCTCTGGTTAGGGTTTATGCACCATTTCAGCGACATGCCCCTCTTAGCCTTCTTTTACTCACATCAGTGTACTTCTTTGAAGGTATGACAGTTACGGCCGTCTGACAAACGTCACTTATCCCACTGGCCAAGTGAGCAGCTACCGTACAGACGCAGGCAGCTCGGTCTGCATCCAGACAGAAGACTCCAACAAAGAGGATATCACAGTCACCACCAACCTGTCAGCCTCTGGCACCTTCTACACACTCATGCAAGGTGAGAGTGTGAGTGTGTGTGTGTGTGTGTGTGTGTGTGTGTGTGTGTGTGTGTGTGTGTGTGTGTGTGTCTGTCTCATACTGCAGCTCACAACTGGAACAGGCGATTACTAAGATATTCTGTGTCTGTGAAAGTGACAAAAGCCTTTCAGTTTCAACAACCAAAGTATAAAGGACCATACCAGTGATTTTTGCATGTTTGAACACAATAAATACTACCCAGCATGCATGAACCCAGGCCCCAGCACCCAGAGAACCTTATGAATCTTGGATCACTTCCCCAGCAGCAGTACTTCCTATTTCACATGTGCTCCAACAAGCACAATGTTCGTGGGCTTTCTGGTCATTAGGACACGATCCCTAGTCACTAGACTAGTCTTTGCACTAGTGACTCATACTGGTTTGTTTGGGCCACTCGTTCAGCGAGGGAGATTGGGGCTTTGGTCTGCATGGAACTGCGTCTCATTTTCATACAAGAGCAGTTACTTCACAAGATACTTATTTACTGTGTACTACTGACAGGAAATAGTACAAAATATGTGTTTGATGTGAATCAAACTGACACTTTGTAAAACTATCAATTCCAAATTGACAAAAATGCTTTTTTTGTGATGCTTTATTACTTTTTTGTTTGTTTCATGAAATGTCCTTGTATCCTTTGCACGATCAATCACAGTTCATTCTCAGTTCTTTCATCCATAAATAGCTTGTCCTTTTCCATTGAGTTGCATTATGGTACAATCCTGTTTCAACACCATATTCAAAAATCAAGCAATCTTACCTCATACTTTATTTTATGTGTCAACTGGCCTCCCTACACATGTATTAGATGTGTGTATGACCTCCCTCCCCCCCAGCCAGCAGAAATAGGAATGTTATTATGTGGACTGTTCTACATGTGAGGAATTGGAAATGACTAAAGCTGGAAGGGAAAATAGCAAAAAAAAAAAAAAAAAANAAAAAAAAAAAAAAAAAAACTAAGAATATGATGAGAATAATATATGATACTAAAGCCATAATTGTATTTGTTACGACTGTGATTTATTGTTTCAGAAAGTCTGTGTCGCATCCCTCCCATTTACAATATGAAAACATGTATTGATTTTCTGTCTTAAAACCCAACTCATAAAGCACAGTCATGGTGGCCTGCATGACATCCAGGTTTAGGAAATTCAGTCAGAGAGAAGCGAGCAGAAAGAGGGCTAAAGATGTACTCTCAGTCCCAGAACACCTGATTTGTCTTTCATACTTAAACAAAGCGATTGGTGCGGCACAAAACAGGACATCAGAATGTCTATTACCCCATGGAGCTCTTTGAACCTTTCAGCCCCTCTTCAATTTCTACAACACTGCTCCACCCACACCCTTCCACCCACTCATATTTGATTTTAATGTCCCCACTGACTCTCTGCAAAGCCATGTGTGAAACAGAAGAGGACAGGCTCTGGTTTCTCACTGTTGCTCATTGGACTGGTCACCTCCGTGTTGTGACCTTGTCTTAGACGTCTCCCCACGAGAAGAGCGGTGCCAGGAGCTCAGCCGCTAATTAATTCACTGTTGTCTGCTTTGTAAGTTGCAATTGGATGATCACATAACACACGAATGCACAGACTTTGTTAGGATTCCTCTCCGGTCATCTGATGGCGTGTTTGTTCTGTTCTGGGCGAAACGTTAGCAGAGTTAATGGTGGTGGTGTCATTCTGTGAAGGGAATTAGTTTCTCAAAATTAGACCTAAAATAAAGGTGATGTATGAGTAAAGTAGGGAAATTTTTGTGTTACATTCAATATTTTTGTCTTTTTTTTTTAAGGAAAGACTGTTAAAAGCATGAAAAATACCTAGTATGAAAAAATCTCTGTGAAAATTGGATTACAGAAATACCATTCTGTAGTTTTAGTCTTTATTATCCTTAACATTAAGGAATTCTGGCAGATTTGCTTCATAATCAGAAGATCATTTGCATTTTTGTTTCCAGAAGCATATTGGGAAGTGTCCTCACCACGAGATGACCTCATTTACTCCAAATTTTTAGGTTTCTGCTTGCAGCAACAAACTCTTTTGATGCATGAGAATATAAAATCTTGACGACGATGAGTTTAAACTGATCTAATCCTTTTAAAATTCAGTGTTTTGGAAATTTATAACAACCACAAGTAATGAAGCTTATAAATCTGCCAACCAAGGTTTAATAATCAGATGTACTGTTCCATTGTTTGGCTCTGTTTTGATTAGATTCTGGTATGCAGGCACCCTTAAATGTCAGCGCAGGGCAGATTCCTCCCCTGCTGAACTGCTTGCATGCATTAGTGTGTGAACTCCCCATTTCAGCAGTATTTTCAGCTTCATCTGGCCTCGGAGCACAGCCTTCTTTTGGTAAGGTCTGCCCCAGAGGCACTTCCTCAACCCCTGAAGTGTCGGTATGATGGAGAGAGGTAAGGGCCAGTGCAAGGTCAGCCCCGACTCCTCCACCCATTTCTCTTGTCTCAGCAGCTCAACACATCCTCAGGCTCTCCATGCAAAAAAAAAAAAAAAAAAAACTATGCACTCCACCTATGTTTATTATTGTTCGCTGTGCAAAATGAAGATGTTGAAAACGTCACACCTAACCTGACATGTTATCACAAGGAAGGTGCAAAGTCTGTGTTTTGATTGTTTTGTTTTTTTCTGTGAATGATGTCAACTCATTAATGTGCTGTTTGACAAGCCATTAATTTTTAAGTATTCTTAATGAGAATAATATTCATCCTGGTCCCTGTCAGTCTGCTGACAGGAGGTGAGAGGGGACTCTCTCTGATGAATGTACATGAGATGCTCGGTGGAAACATTAGTCACTGGTCTGGAGCTGGAACACAGGCTGTCGACACCTGGGGAGAGTAACAGACAGGCTCAGATTTATCCCCTGTGAATGTGTGTGTGTGTGTGTGCGTGTGAGTTTTACCCCATCTGCTCTGTGGCCACAGGCAAGCTAGCTGCTTTGATAGCTTTCATTCCCCATATCCTCCAGGCTTCTGCAACAGCTGTAAAACTTTACTTTACAGGTGCTGTGAAACCTCTCGCTATTGATCTTTGTTGTCACAGGCTCAACATTATTGCAGGGTTTCAGTTAAATACTGCTGCTGAAGGCTTGCTTTTTGCTGAGCAGCCATTTTATCTCATAATGCGTGCGTCTCGCCGAGATGAATATTAGATTTAGTCTTCTTACATCAGCTACAAGAGGCTTTGATTGTTTCTTGCCTTCCTATCCTAATCAATTTCTCCTGTGATTCCTCTGCGTCTCAGATCAAGTTCGAAACAGCTACTTTATTGGTCTGGATGGATCTGTGCGGCTGGTTCTGGCCAACGGAATGGAGGTGTCCCTGCACACGGAGCCTCACCTGCTGGCTGGCACAGTCAACCCCACGGTCAGCAAGAGGAACGTCACCCTGGCCATCGACAATGGCCTCAACCTGGTGGAGTGGAGACAAAGGAAGGAGCAGACACGTGGACAGGTCACTGTGTATGGACGCAGGCTTCGGGTAAGGACGCTACATGGCTAAAGATGAATGCATAGTCTCTGTTTAAGGACATAAAGTGATGATTTCCTTCTTCAAAATGCAGCTGAATTTCAGCCACTGACTTTTGATCTTTGTGCAGCTGAGACCTGACTGAGAGACTTCTGCATTCCTTCTTGTGGAGGAAACCGTACAGTAAATAAATAATGTATGTATGAGGGGATAGGTGTGCCACATTACTGCATGTTCTGCACACTTTTATCTTCATACAAGTACAGAAACGCTAGGTCACTAACCCTGATTTAGAAATCATCTCGGCGCAGGAATGAAATCGGCTCAGACTTGCCCATGCACAGCATTTTGAAGTACAGGAAAAGTATATTACAATTAGTTTATTTAAATTTCTCCAAACCAAAGAGATAAATATGTGATAACTCCTAGATGTCCTGATATATGAAACTATATGATGAGATGAAGACTTCGGTTGGATTCACATGCTAAGCGTTAACGTTGCGCTGACCTGGGCGTTCAGCATTCTGCTGCACATGAGCGGAGTCTGAGCAGCGCCGCTCAACCTCGCGCTGACAGGAAGCGCTCATTGCTAATGACAATTTAACCGTTACCATGGACTGTAAAGACAGGATGGAGCCTACACACGATCTTTGCACATTCCTGCTTAAAGTCAGATTTTGGTTTCGACTCGGGTAGCGACATGGACATTGCAAAAAAACAAAAATGCTCTTCTTATTAGGAGAAGAAAAGCGAAAAAACAGCATATGTGGGTGAATGAAACCTCACATTTCAGACACTATATTAACAATTTCCAAACCTGATGTCCCTGTCTGACTGCTGACATTTTGTCAAACAAGCGCCTTTTTTTTTTTTTTTAACCAGAACATGATATGATTTTGAAGTTGTGTTGTAACTCTACAGATTATAAGCTCCTCCTCCATTGTTGTGGCGCATCTGGTTACGTGACGTACAGCAGCGCTCTGATTGGTTGCGCGTTGGAAAGGTCAGTGTCGGAAAGGTCAAAGTTCATTTAAATGAAATTTGAGTGCTGCATCAAAACGGAGAATCTGTGCGTTGCACAGCACTCAAGGTGGCGTGACGCAACGTTAGGAGTCACCGCTCAGCTCCCAATACACAATAATGGAACGCCCAGGTCAGCGCAACGCTCAGCGCTTAGCATGTGAATCCGGTCTTAACATCACGATGCTTATTCCACTTAGCACAGGAAAGAAGACTTTTTAAAGTTGGTTTGTTGTTGGATTCATCCATAGTTACTCTGTTTCTTTACTGTGAGTTAACTTGTAGCGTGGAACTACAAGTGAAGGTATTGTTGCTATGGTTACATTATTTCTAGTGCATTGATTCAGAACGATGGTTAACTGTTAACTGAAAAATGTTTGCTGTGTTGTGGTTGATTACATGCCAGGAAATCAGAAATGATTATTTGCTGGTGCCCTGACATAATAACAGACTAAATCAATGTATGAGCCTCAGTAAGCTAACCTCACAAAGATTGCTGCAACCAATTATCAACAGGTCCTTCTTTATAATGAGACAAACCCAATATTTGACCATAAAGAGTTTAGAAAGACCCGATAGACATTACTGCTAACACAAAGAGCACCAATAATAAATTTATTCAGATTGATTGCCTCAGTTTGTTTTGTTTTCTTGCCTTTTGTAAAGCAAATAACAACTTTGGTTAAGTTGTCTTGTTTGTGCTCTGGGAGGCGGCACGGCTAATAGGGAGGTGCCACTTTGTCTGTCATTGGCTGTTCATTTAATGGCCCTGTCGCCCCTTTGGAAGTGAAAGCTTCTAATGTATGTTACAGACAATGGCCCCAGGGGTGAGATAGGAAATGGGAGCAGCCTAATGGCAAGAACAGAGGGATGAACAGAGCTGGAATCATTGAGCGACCTTGAGTGGCATGTCAAGTGATATTACGTGGGTGGCTGGGTGAGTGTAGCAGCAAGGGGGAGGGGGGGATGAGAACAGAGGGATGCATAAGAAAGGAAGCAAACGAGGAGATTGTGTGCCTCTGACGAAACGAGTCATCGCTGTGCTGAGGATGAGTAAAGATGACAGAGGAAAGTAAGAGTTTGATCTGCGGCTTTGCGAGCTGGAGCTGCGTTTGAGTTGTTTCTCTTACTTCCCCTTCACGCGATGACGCTCGCCACTCGGGCCGGTCGCTCCCAACCACCCAGAAAGCTCAGGATGGATGCAGCCAGGGCTCAGTAACTCTGTTTCTCTCCATACGGAAACAAATCTGCCTGTCAGATTGAGTCGTTAGTAAATGTAACAGGAGAATCTTTGTGGCTGCTACTATACCAGAAGAAAGATTCTTATCCTGCTTCATCTGCAGCAGAAAGAATAAACAAAGCTGCTCCTTGTGCGCAGTGATATCACCATGTTAGCATTTTGTTATCAGCGTTGCATCTTCTAACGTTGGGCTGTTTCTCAGTACCAATTGGAAACACAGAAAAAAGGATAACATTTATGTGCTTTGCTGACCATGTGAGAATAAGCATAACGGATGTTTTTGTAGAAGCTTCTCAAGATTAATTAAAAATTTACTCACACATTTTCACTTTTAAAATGAGAGCTTGAGCTTCTCTTTTAACTCAGAAGTCGCTGATATTGATTGTAAGCTCAGTTGCAGTCATATTTTATTGAGGACAGTTTATCATGGTAAGACTAGTGTACTGCAGCATCTCGCTTTTATTCCTATACATCTACTTTTCTCTTAAATGCAATATCCAATTTGAAGTACCGTATATACTCGAGTATAAGCCGAGTTTTTTTAAACCAAATTTCACAACAGTCGGGGGGTCGGCTTATACACGAGTAATTCAATTTGGATCCCAGAGAAGGAAATTTCCAGGGGTGGAAATACTACCCATTACCACTACCCATAGAAAATAGTTTAATCATACCTTAGAATGATGTATTTCCTGACTAAACATCTTATTCAGCACATTTTGTGGCGGCCAGTAAGCTGTGATCCGTCAGTTATGGTAATCAGTTGCTGAAATAAATATCATGTTTACCGGTACATGGATTATTTTCAGAAAATCAGAGGAATACTATGATAATACCCAGAAAAACAGGTAATTTGCTAAATGTCCAGCACATAGACAGGCCCGCATCGACTCAGGTACAGGATAATTACTGACAACACGTAACAGGTGAGATTCTTAACAAAAAAAGAAAAATCACCATAATTACACAGCTAAATAAGCTAAATAAGCGCTGTGATAATTATAAGTCATTTGTAAAGCTTTCCTTACCTTCATCAATGTGATTCAGACGAGGAAGAGGAGTCCAGAAAACTTAATGTTAGTTAAACTTAATGTTAAAACTTAATGTTACTTAATGTCACTTACGGTAATCAGCTGTTTACCGGTACATGGATTATTTTCAGAAAATCACAGGAATACTATGACAATTCTCAGAAAAACAGGTAATTTGCTAAACAAATAAATTGATGGAACAACATCAGGGGGCTTATATGCTGGTTTCTTTAAAAATCTAAATTTGAAGGTCAAAATCAGGGGTCGGCTTATAGTCATCGGTAATTTCTCTTGAATGGAATTCTGATCTTGAGATCTTTGCTGTAAGAGGTTTTTTTTTTTTTTTTNTTTTTTTTTTTTTTTACCCTGTTGGGTCTTTGGTAGAGAGAAACTTTGTCTTGCTTATACCTTATTTCCTGTTGGAAGCAATCTCAGTGCAGTCTTCTAGACAGACGGCAGACTGGGAATGAAAGAGTCCCAAACACTGTGTCCACTGTTTTATGGAATACCAGAGCAGGAAGGACCTCAGTCTTTGATGTCCGTTGGCTTATCTTCTGGCATCTCGGGAGTTAAACAAATGACTGTCTAAAATCTGTGGTGATTTTAATTTGTCTATGCAGTTTGACATTTGTTATGACACCCAGACTTTTGTAGATACAGCCTTCTTTGTAAAAGAGAAGTTTACGAATGTGGGTGCCCCTGATCTTATTCCTAACCCAGCAGACACACGCAGAGATTCATCGGAGGAGGGGCCCCTCCTCAGTCTTTGGGCTCAAATTGCTCATGCTGCTCCAAACCTTCATGGAATTGTGCTCTTCATGAATCTGTTGCTTTTAGTGTAAAGTAATCCTCTCAATTAGGTATCAGTGACATTAATTGCTTCTGGTGTAATTGTCCCTTCACAGATGAGAGACTCCAGCATGCTTTTCTCAATGTGTGATTGAAAAAGTTAAGTGTCTCAGCAGTCCCCCCCTCCCCCCACAACCTGCTCTCTGGCATGTGCCTGGAATGAAGCCAGAAGTAGCTTTTTAAGCTATTTTAAGATGTTGCTATGTGGTTTACCAAGCCAAATGCTAATATGTCTGTAGAGAAATGGAGTAGATGAAACAGAAAGAAGATGAGGAAGGAGAAGTTGTGTGTGTAGAAGGGGAGGTGGTGCTGCTGCTATGAGGAAGAGTTTTAATTAAAGTCAAAGAACTTTCCCACTACATTTTCCAAAATCTACCAGATGGTGTTTGAAGTAGTGGTTTGTACAGAGATTTGCTCTGCTCTGCAACCTTCGACCTTTGTCTCCTCGAGTTTGATTTCATTTTTCCTCTGTTGCTTCTGAATTCACTCAGTGGCCGCTGATTTAAAAAATGTTGCAGCACTTTCCTTTCGAAAAAGGCTAGCAGCGACCTGTGCAGCGACCTTACGGATTATTGTATTCAGAGCTGTTTCTTCCCACTCTGATCACAGTCGAGCCAAAGGTCACAGGGTGCAGCCTCATACATTCAAAACAAGCACAAACGTGTCATTTAAACAGTATTCTGACGTACACAGGAGTAAAATTGTTTTTTTCTCCTCTTTTCCAATTTGAAAATGACCAAATAAAATGAGAGTCATCTGCAGTTCTTTTCAGTAAGCACTGAAAATGAATTTGTGATCAATGGGGCTCTAACGTTTCTTGCTCGAATAGGCCTCACTAAGACTGCAGAATTTTTACACAAAGAAATATGGTAATTCTTATAACTGCATCATTTTAGTGACTCCTGGAGCCCTGAGATAGAGCTCCTATTTTGTAATTAAGAGCTAGAAAAAGAAGAGTATAAAGTAATCACTGTAAGATTAAAGCTTTCTTGAAAAGGTTCCACCTTAACAGAGCAAATGCTGCAATTGTTGCAAACTTCCTATCACGTTTATTCCTGTTGACGTGTTGCTGAGGTCAAATTTAACGCGTCTAACTCCCTGATCTTTTCCAACAGGTTCATAACAGAAACTTGCTGTCGTTGGACTTTGATCGAATCACCAGGACGGAGAAGGTGTATGATGACCACAGGAAGTTTACATTACGGATCCACTACGACCATGCTGGGCGGCCCACCCTGTGGGCTCCGAGCAGCCGCCTGAACGGAGTCAATGTCACCTACTCCCCTGGTGGGTNGGCCCACCCTGTGGGCTCCGAGCAGCCGCCTGAACGGAGTCAATGTCACCTACTCCCCTGGTGGGTATGTGGCAGGGATCCAAAGAGGCACCATGTCTGTGCGCATGGAGTATGACCAGAACGGCAGAATCTCCTCCCAGATATTTGCTGATGGTAAATCATGGAGCTACACTTACCTTGAGAAGGTACGAATCATTCAGCTGTTGCTTGTGTTGAAGTTATGTTCAATTTTAACATGCAGGCAGTCCCCGGGTTACGAACGAGTTCCGTGCCCACGGCTGTTCGTAAGTCAGATTTGTTCATAAGTCGGAACAGTTACGTAAGATGTGTATCTAGCGTATATATTTTACCTTTCTATGCATAAGAAACNAAGTCGGAACAGTTACGTAAGATGTGTATCTAGCGTATATATTTTACCTTTCTATGCATAAGAAACATTGAAGAAACACTTCCAGATATCCTAAAACACTGTAAACATAGAGAGAGAGAGAGAGTGAGAGAGAGTGAGAGAGAGAGAATGTGTGTGTGGGTATAAAAAAACATGTAGGTTAACACTCTCGCTCCTTGATGTCTTGCACGTCGGAAGAGGCATTCTTCTTTTCTTTTGACGTGCATCATAAAGTAGAGCAGTAGTAGTGCGATGTTCATTCTCATGAATCGTTGCATGTAACTTGAATTTTTAATTTAATAGGCTTTATGGCGGTCTGTTTGTAAGTACGGGTTGTTCATAAGTTGGGCATTCGTAACCCGGGGACTGCCTGTACTTTTATTTGCACACTTCCATTTTGTGCTACTTTCAACACATTTTAGAGGCAGAAATTGAACATTTTACTCCTCTACATTGATTGTATCTGACAGCTGACAGCTACTTTGCAGATTAAGAGATTACATTCAACATGAAATTAGATCTAAAAAAAAAAAAAAGTTGACATTTTTGGGTAAAAACCTTGTATCCAACCTTGTTTTAGCTCTATAGCAAAATACATCTCTGACATTGTTTCAGCAGTTTTGCAAAGGTGAAGGCAGAGGAGAATTTACCGCAGAATAAAGATGTATGTAAGCTTTCAACTGACCTGAAATCATGAAAATCCCCAAAATTAGAGTTTCAAACTGTTTTTACCCAACATGTCAAAAAAGTACATAGTACATGTACTTTTTAATGTTAATGTTAAATGTAACAATAATCAAAGTACATATACCAGGATTTAATATAATTTAATACTGATAAGGATCACCTTTCCTATGAGTGCTAGAGTCCATTTTACTGTTAATATTATTTATTCTGAATTTGGAGTAGTACTTTTACTTCTGATGGAGTATTTATCTATTGTGGTATTTCTACTTCATATCAGTGAAGTATTTGAGTACTTAATCTAGCACCGGCTAATGGAATGCATGTGTTTTAAGTGTGACACACTGTTTAAGGCCTTGGAAGCACGAGTTGAAATGTGGTGTAGCATTTGTGTAACAGCCTTGAGGAGACATTTTCCACTTGAGTTAAAAGTTAACTTTTAATGCTTGAGTTGTTTGTGCTTCATTGCATGGCACAAAGGAGCAGAAATTTAATGAAGACCTGTCTTAAACACCTCATACCTTATAAATTGTTACCACAGTCTGTCAGCACAGCTCAACTTAAAATACATCTGATGGGCAGAACACAGTGAAATGTCACCTTCTCCTCACTAATTGAAGTTAGTATTGTTGGAGGAGAATGTGAAGGGCTTCAATTCTCTGGCTAAGCCGTGTAATATGAAAATAGTGCCCAAGTCCCCCTGTAATAGTCTCTCATCAGTTTCTCTAAGTGCTAAGATGTTGGCAGTCTGTCGTAACAGCCTTAGAACTGATTTAAAGACATCATTTATTGGTCCAAGTTAACTGCGAATGGAAACTACCATTTGCAGATTTGTACAAAATCCAGCTCCCTTATGCTGTTTGGATCAAAAGTTCACACAAACAAGGAACAAGCAGCCTGTTTTTGAAATAATCTTTTAAAGAAATCTTAGCGTCTGAGGAAAGTCAACTACTCCACTTAAAAGAGGTCAATTAGATTTGCCGAGACTCAGACATGCAAGCAGAAAATGTTATTGCTTTTGACATTTTGTTTGTCCTTTTGTGCTCTGGTATCTTGTTTATTACCAGCCTCCACTTAAAGGGCCATAGCTGTGATTTAGCATTTTAAGCCCAATGTAGACTACCCGTATACAGGTTACGTTACTGACCAACAATTTTCAGAACATAAAATTATATTTTAGTTTTCCTGGTATTCTGTCAAATCTGTGAATCTTTCAAATCAATTTTATCTCAAGCATATTTCAAGTCTCTACAAGTTGTGTTTAATAGCATACAGCAATGAACTGAAACCAATGGCAGTCTGGAAGGTAGGAAAAACGATTCCAAAATTTACCGCTCCAGTAGTATATTTTGGGAAATGGTGTCAGCAGCGTAATGTGTACGCAGTATTGGGTTCAAACATGCTAAATCAGTGGTAATGTCCTTTAATTACATGATGCACAATATTGTAGGTAACATACTGACCTGATTAAAGGTTGCTTTGATTTTTTATTTTATTTTATTTTTTGTATAGTTACACGGAATTTATCGGTTTTCATTTCAGTCGCATTCTGACAGTTTTCACTTTTCTTTACAGTCCATGGTCCTGCTGCTCTACAGCCAAAGGCAATATATCTTCGAATATGACAAAAATGACCGTCTCTCCTCTGTGACCATGCCCAACGTGGCACGGCAGACTCTGGAGACCTTCCGCTCCATTGGCTACTATAGAAACACCTACCAGCCCCCCGAAGGTAACGCCTCAGTGCTCCAGGACTACAGCGAGGACGGCCAGTTGCTGCAGACCACCTACCTGGGCACAGGCCGCAGGGTTATCTACAAATACGGCAAGCTTAGCAAGCTGCTGGAGATCCTCTACGACACGACCCGCATTGGTTTCACATACGATGAGGTGGCAGGGATGCTGAAGACAGTCAACCTACAGAGCGAAGGCTTCACCAGCACCATTCGCTACCGACAGATTGGCCCACTTATTGACAGGCAAATGTTCCGCCTGAGCGAAGAGGGGATGGTCAACGCCAGATTCGACTACGTCTATGACAACAGTTTCCGGGTCACTAGCATGCAGGCGGTCATCAATGAAACTCCGCTTCCAATTGACCTATATCGCTATGATGATGTGTCTGGCAAAACAGAGCAGTTTGGCAAGTTTGGAGTAATTTATTATGACATTAATCAAATTATCACCACAGCAGTCATGACCCACACCAAACACTTTGATGCTTACGGTCGAGTGAAGGAGGTCCAATACGAGATTTTTCGCTCGCTCATGTACTGGATGATGGTGCAGTATGACAACATGGGCCGTGTGGTGTCCAAAGAGCTGAAGGTCGGGCCTTACGCCAACACCACACGCTACACGTACGAGTATGACGTTGACGGGCAGCTACAGACGGTCTCCATCAACGATAAGCCGCTGTGGAGGTACAGCTACGACCTGAATGGCAATTTACATCTCCTCAGTCCAGGAAACAGTGCGCGGCTCACACCGCTTCGCTATGACATCAGAGATCACATTACTCGTTTGGGGGACATCCAGTACAGGATGGACGAGGATGGTTTCCTCAAGCAGAGAGGGAACGACTACTTTGAGTACAACTCGGCCAGCCTGCTGGTTAAAGTGTACAACAAGGTCAGCGGCTGGAGCATCAAATATCGGTACGACGGCCTGGGCAGGAGGGTGTCCAGCAGGAACAGCATCGGCCACCACCTGCAGTTCTTCTACGCTGATCTGTCCAGCCCCACTCGGGTCACTCACATGTACAACCACTCCAGCTCTGAGATCACCTCTCTCTACTACGACCTGCAGGGCCACCTGTTTGCCATGGAGCTAAGCAGCGGTGACGAGTTCTATGTGGCCTGTGATAACATCGGCACTCCTCTGGCCGTGTTCAGCGGCTCAGGCCTCATGATCAAGCAGGTGCTCCACACGGCGTTCGGAGAGGTTTACCTGGACACCAACCCCAACTTCCAGCTCATAATAGGCTACCAGGGAGGCCTGTACGAGCCGCTCAGCAGACTCGTCCACATGGGCCGTAGGGACTATGACGTCCTCGCTGGCCGTTGGACGACACCAAACCATGATATTTGGAAACATCTAAACAGCAACCACATAGTGCCGTTCAACTTGTATATGTTCAAGAATAACAATCCTCTGAGCAACAGCAAGGAGATAAAGTGTTACATGACAGGTAGGTTCACCAAACATAACTTATAGAGAAGTTTGAAGCTTTATTGGAGCTGTAAGGAATTCAGTAGTAATACAGAAGTTCTTATACTTAAACTTGTGTGTTAAAAATAACACCGGTAAAAGATGCTTAACTAATTTTAATATCATTTAGAGGAGGAGGAAAGAACCCAGGGCATCTTCTCAGACATCCCACATTTAAAACCATCATTCTTATGCTAAACTGCGAAACTGCTATAGCTTGTGGGGCAGGAAACCATTCAGAAATACTAATTTCTTTCTCTTTTTTTTTTTTTTTTTTTTTTTTTTTTTTTGGTCAAATTCGGTGCGTTTCCATTCCAAACAACAAACCACAGACAGCTAAACAGATCCTGCCAATATTAAATTGAAAAGCAGTGTGCTGGAGGGGTCTTTTAAGGGCTTCCACATTGGGACATTGACGTTGTTTTTCCACTCTGTTTTGTGTGTGTGTGTGTGTGTGTGTGTGTGTGTGTACGTGTGTGTACGTGCTTCCATGTGCATGTGCCCAATGGCTATCACTCTGAAACTGCTCAAAGGGAACAATGCTGTATTGCAAAAACCCCCTCTGTTGTTGAACACTCGGGTCCCTTCCCAGAAATATCACATTATTCTGTGTTGCTTTGTGGTAGCGAGGAGGTAAATGGCAGTGAAAGCACCCCAGTGAAGCAGGAGAGTACAAAGGATCCATAGAAAGCAAGCCAGGGCCCGTCGTATCGAGCTCTTTGGCTGGAAGGAAAACAACATAGTTAAGGATACTCTGTGGTTAAACCAATCGGCTGCAGTGAGGTTTCACTCACAAATAGACGGTTTGTTGAATTCTATGTTCAGTCAGCATTATATTTACCAGATTATGCTTCTGTTGGCTACGAAATAATACACATTTGTCCTTTATTTTTCCACCTGTAGGCAACAGTGAGATGTAAAACACTCACTTTTGTTCAGGTGAACTCAAAGCTTCCACTTCTTTGTGTTCGACAAAGCCGTTTAGCTGCCTGCGAAACAGAAAAGCGTTCAGTTTCACAGTCCGCCATTAGGGGCTTGACTGGCATTTGAATGCTAAGCAGACTGTTAGATATACTGGAGTGGGTCTGTCTCAATTGTGATTGATGGCGCTGACATTTCCATTCTATTCACTGAATTACCAGGTCCCTTCACTGTCCTCAAACAAATTCTTATATATATATATATAAAAGCTTTATCTGGTGCCCCAATGTGGCAATGCCAGTCTGAGAAACTTGCGCCCGAAGTGTCGCAGCAATGACTCTGCTGTCCATAACAAGGAATAAATGGCTCCATTTTAAGGGGTTTTGCTTCCAATCATCACCATATCTTTCTCTTTGGCTGGATTTACACTACAAGTCTTGATGAATTCTGATTTTCTGCCTATATCCGATTTGTTGTTCAGCGTATTTACATTTTCTTTTTTAAGCGGCTCATATCTGATACCTGTATTTACACAGCTTTTACCTGTAGCAGCAGGATGTAAACGTAACGCTTCAGTGGATGAGAGAACTATTTAAAAATATAATCAGCAGGTTAAAACTTTAACATGCAGAGAGAAACATCTGATATGTTGTGTGAGCGTTTATCTCTCCTATCAGGACACGTAGTTTCCCAATAGTTTCTGATCACAGAGGAGAAGCAGGTGGAGTTTTGCTGTAACGAACTGTCACACTAACACGTGTATTTGACATAAGCACACATCAGTGTGTCTGTATATGTAGTGTGTCCTCTATTTCTGTTTACAGAGTGGTCATCGTATTGATCGCTTACATCATCCATATGCAGATAAGATAGAACATGACGTCAGAATGGGAAGGAAATTCCGATCTGTGTATTTAGACAGCAGTCGCATTGGCGGATATCCGATACGTATCTGATTTATTTCCACATATTGAAGTGGCCCAAATCGGATCTGAGCATATCCGATTCCATGTGGCTTTTTATCATTTACATCTTCAGGAAACGTATCTGATACATGTCGCATGTGCGCAAAAAATCGGAATCAGGTCACGTGTGTGGTTGTGTAAATCCAGCCTGATATACAAAATAGACACCTGCTGTAACATCACAATGCCAGTGAATCCATGTTTGCATGGATTTGAATCCCCAAAATTTCACTTTTCTCTTTTTCACCATTTCATTCTGAAAACTAACCCACTGAGTCAATGAGAAATCTTGCGTTGAAGTCTCAGCCGCTTAGAAATGAAATGAAATTTCAGTTTGTAATTGTCAGTACAGCGGCGTTTGCGGGCTCCAGCTGTGTGTCATTAGTGCAGCACCTGCAGAAGTGGACATGAATCGCTGCCACCATGTCGAGTGTTGATTAAAGCTTGTCCACTTTCACAAACAAATCAAGTGTTCAGAGTGAGTGAGGAGGATTTCAAGGAGACAGCCACTTGACCACGCAGTGTCAAAACGCTTAAAATTGAACAAATTAATTCTTAGTGTTCTCCAGCACTTCTCTGCAGCCAGAACTGATTGTGTGGGTTTAGATAACAGCACGTGTAACGCCGGCATTATGCTCACTTTGACTTGATTCCACCTCCACAGATGTGAACAGCTGGTTAGTTACTTTTGGGTTCCAGCTGTACAACGTCATCCCTGGCTATCGCAAACCCAGCACAGACAGCATGGAGCCATCCTACGAGTTGGTTCGCACCCAGATTAAGACGCAAGAGTGGGACAGCACCAAGGTAAATCAGTCACTCTCACCTTTTCCCAACTGTCACCTGAGAGGAGATCATCCTCTTGCCCCTCTGCTCTCCTCCTTTCCAACATCATTAGCAAATAGACATGCTCTGTGTACCCAGACTCCCCGAGGAGCTGCCAGCTATCAGGCCAAAATGCAACGCAGTGAGCCAGGTCCATGCTCCTCGCCCTCGTCTTGGGGAATGGGGTCAGGCTAAACAGCTCTTGTAATTGTCCTGCCATTAGGGAAATTCGCTCTCCATTCCCTCCACCACTGGCCATTGATTTCATCTCAGTCTTACACCGTTAGCCAAGGTCTGAGAAGTAGCAGACATGCTCTGATTCCCGCATTTATCAGCCCTTTTAAGTTGCCTCCAACTCACCTGAATTATTGAAGAGGCCACTGCTGTTGTCTTGGGTTTGGTTACAGCGAGACGAGTGAATGCCACCCATCAGGCGTTTGGTGGCATGAGTCATGTCGAGTGACACTCAGGCTGCTACCTTCACACAATGGGCTTTCATGGCTTTCAAAAGACCTGTCCTTATCTATTTCTGAGTTTAAAAGGTTTGGGAATGAAGGAAACTTGTTGAATCCTGTGATTTCTGGTCTAACCAGCCATCCATAAGAGGCAGGCCTGCCATCTGGGCATAATGAGCAGAAAACACAATGATGCTGAAAGTGAAAACTGTTGAAGTTTCCTTTTTCATACTGCAAATAAATTGAAACTTTAGGAGCTAGACATGTCCGCTGATCTGCGTCTGTATGTATTTTATTATGAAATATATTTAATTAAAGATATAATATGAATTGAACTTTTGCAGAGGGCTTTAAATTAGTTAGTTTAAATTAGGGCTTTTGATTAGTTATCTAGTTAACTAGGTAACTAATCAACTACTAAAACTACTTGTTGATGCAATGGACATATGTAATTGGCTAGTTTTGGATGTCATTTGTTAAAAAATTAATGCTTTGTAGTATTGCAGTACTCCTACAATGAATGAATGTCCTAAACTCCTACAATTTCCTGCAAAAAAAAAAAAAATGCGTACGTTTTTCACATTGCACAATGTCAATTAAATAGTGGCATTAAAATGCTGCAGAGAAAATATTACCTCCTTTTTAATATCCTTTTGCATAAATAAGCTAATGACAACTAGGTAAGTACTCAATTATTAGTAAAAAAAAAAAAAAAAAAATTAGCAGGCATGAAACCTGTGCTGTTGGAAAGGTGTCGTGTAATGTAATTGTGATATTACTGTACACCGTGTTAAACTACTCAGGATGTGAAACACTTTAAAATCTACAGTTTTACCTTGAAATTCCAGTTTTTTTCCCTCATCTAGCATGGACTGCAGTGGGAGGGTTCCTTTCAAAACCATCTGGGACCAACTCATGCATGCTGCTTTTGCCTCTCAGTCCACAGAGAATCTCTGAACTCACCCAAAGTGCAGCCTACAAAGGAGCTGCAACTGAGGAGAAATCTAATTGAAATGGAAATTACCGGGATTCCTTTGAATTCCAGTATATTAGAAAAGATATGACGGAATAGGGTTACACACTCTTTCAGGTGTGTAGTTGGAAGACCCATCTAAATCAGTTGTCACCTCAGACCAAGCGACTGATCAGCATTTGGCAAATGCATAAAAAAAAAAAGCCTACAGGATGACCCGGAATGAAAGATCGAGCCCTGCGCAGCACAAACCTCATCTGTCAGGCTGCTCACGGCATTTTTCAAATATCTGAGTTTTTATGATTAATTTTTTAGTAGATTACAATGTTGTTTTATTGTAGGTGAAGCTATACCAAGTCTATGTTTCCATTGCTGGAAAGCACTACATCAAAACAGGGCCATTTGAATAATACTATCATCAAAAGCTAATTTTCCATCTACAAGTGCAAACGTTCAAGTGTATATTCAAGAATACCCACGACAGGCATAACTGCTCTAAAAATCCTGTCGTTAGGCTTTAAATAGAAAGGCTAGCCTACATTTTGAGGTTTTATTCATGTTTGTTAGGGAGATATTCCTTCTGCACACCTCTGGAGTATTTACATTAGGTGATATGTGAGGAAAGATTCAGATAATTAGTCTGTAGCCTGTTTTCAAGGCATAATATTCTTACCTGGAAGCATGATTTCTAATTTAACACGAGCAAGAACTACAGATTTTAAAATGGTGCTCTGGGTTTATAATGCTGATCCTGACTGCAGATGGCCAATGTGACCTAATTAAATGCAGGGTTCTTAACGTTTAATTCCTATGCTGTCCGCTTTGTGTTTTAGTTTATTTTATTCAGGAGGAATGTATACGTGCCTATCATCACCCTTTCATTTAAGCCCTTATTGCTGCAGAAGCTATGCACAGATTGAAAAATGCCATGAGCAGCCTGACAGATGAGGTTTGTGCCGCTCAGGGCTCGATCTTTCATTCCGGGTCGCCCTGTAGGCTGCTTTGTGAATGATGCGTCCCTGGGAGTGTCTCTGGAGGGTGTTTCAGTAAAGTGGAGGACAATGCCCCCTTCCTCTAACACCCCTGGGACGGCTGACCGGGTCACGGTGTTGGCACAGTAAACAACGTGCAGTGGCATGGTGTGAAGAGACCCCCAGGCCGAGCCTCCCACAGGGGCCACGAGCACAGCTGATGCCCCCCCCCCCAAACGACCCCACGTCCTCTGCTGACAGCAGGGATGTGGGATCCAACGCACGGTGACACATCAAAGACAGCGCCGGCTTCTCTTCGCCTGCTCCCACTCAGCATCCCAGCGCAGAGATGCTGAAAGACAGAATTAAAAGGTGTCAGGAGGATATGGGATTTGATTAGCTGACCATGATTCTCCAGGATGCTCTCAGCTTCTTATCTTGGGCCATAGCACAAACACATAATGTTTGAGAAGCTTTCCGTTGCCGCTCCGATGCATTTGGGCAACGATCCTGCTGTGTGTTGTTGAGCTTCCATTAAATATCACTCGCCTCATGTTAACGTCTCTGTGTCTTCCTGAGGAGCATCTCCTGGCGAGTAGTGTTAGGACAGAGTATTCGTTTGAGTTGAAGGGTGTGTGGTGTCTATGCTTTGGTCCCTACAGGAACACGATATAAATGGTGCTTACCCGCTGACTCCTTCCTGGTTCATATTTGGCTCAGCATGGCTGTCAGAAAGCAGCAACTTCAACCTTTTTCAAAATATCAGGGCTGTCACAAACAGTCAGAGAGATGCGTATTTGTTGAAGAAGACCTCTGCCCTATCTTAACTATGTGTGATCAAAGTATCATGAATTAATAAATGCAAAGGAATTATATCATTATTTCTGTATGTAATGTACCGAAGATGTTTAAGCAAATAAGCATGTACAGTCTATTTTTGATAACAATATTTTTACATTTTGTGGACTCGACAATGCCATCGATGTTTGCAGACCAACAGACATCTAGGAAACAATATATGATAAAACTTGTTTTATGATATGTGATAATGTGTTTTAAGCAGAGGTAGCATGTTCAGTGTTTGTCAATGTATGTCAGACCGAGATTATGTGATTTTTTTTTTTTCCCTATGCTTTCAAGTTTTGGTTATATCATGAAAATTAAAAACCATTGTGAAAGTGACAAATCAAGTCTTAGCATTGGATTTGAAATGTTTGAAGAGTTAATAAAGCTGTATAAAACTCATTTTTGAAATGCAGTAACATCTGAACGGAGACAGTGCTAATTAGCTGTAGCCGTACAAATACAACGAGGGTACAAGACGGTACAAGTCAAAGTGTGAGCCGTCCACAGCTCCAAGCTGATATCTGATTTAACATCTTCAGATTCGTTGTGACGTTGCATAATTTCATGTCTGTCCTTGTTTTTGCAGTCGATGCTGGGTGTTCAGTGTGAAGTTCAGAGGCAGCTGAAGGCCTTTGTGAAGCTGGAACGTTTTGGACAGATCTACACAGCAAAAAGTGCCGGATGTCCTCAGACTGAGGACAAAAAGCTCTTTGCTTCTGGTGGCTCCATCTTTGGGAAGGGGGTGAAGTTCGCGATCCGAGCCGGTCGCATCAGCACGGACATCATCAGCTTAGCCAGTGAGGACGGGCGGCGCATGGCTGCGGTTCTCAACGACGCTTTCTACCTTGAAGACCTCCACTTCACCATCGCTGGCATGGACACTCACTACTTTGTCAAACTGGGCTCAGTAGAGGCAGACCTGGCCCTCATCGGGATGACAGTGGGTCGGCGTACACTGGAGACAGGCGTCAACGTGACCGTTTCTCAGATCAACACGGTTCTCAACGGCAGGACTAGGCGCATTACTGACGTGCAGCTGCAGTACGGCGCACTGTATCTGAATACGCGTTACGGCAGCAGCGTGGACGAGGAGAAAGCTCGCGTGCTGGAGCTGGCCCGGCAGAGAGCCGTCACGCAGGCATGGGCCCGCGAGCGCCAGAGACTGAGGGACGGAGAGGAGGGCTCGCGGACCTGGACTGAGGGAGAGAAGCAGCAGCTCCTGGGCTCAGGAAAGGTGCAGGGCTATGACGGATTCTACGTGGTCTCGGTGGACCAGTACCCTGAGCTGGCAGACAGTGTCAACAATATTCACTTCATGAGACAGAGCGAAATTGGCCGAAGGTGACATGAACACGAGGCTCTGCAGTGACGGACTCACATGTAGGAACGGGACTTCTTGCCAAAGACAGTTGTGTACATGACCACTTTTTCTTTGACTGTGCTCAACTTGGTTTTTAATATACTAAGAAAAAAAAACATGGTTGCAATCAGTTGCACTGTATTATTAGAGAGTGCCCTTCTCCTTTTGAAGATTCTTTAACAGTCTTTGCCCTTCAAGTGCGGCTGCTAGAGGATGAAAAATTTCGATGTCTGTGACTTATTTTTGTGACTCCCATTTCCTCGTCCCTGTTGGTGATTCTGTTCAAAGGAATCCAAGAGGAGTNTTTTTGTGACTCCCATTTCCTCGTCCCTGTTGGTGATTCTGTTCAAAGGAATCCAAGAGGAGTATTGGTAATGCATTATGTTCACTGGCTCACTCTGCTGCCAGACTTGCAGATTGTTATTCACAAGCTTGCTCCATTCTGCCTTTTCTGCGCCTCAGCCAAGGAGATTCCTTCTCTTTTAATCACTTCTCTTTTATACTTGAAAACCTCACAGCCCTGGTCATCCATAAATAATGAGAGAGCTTTCTGTTAGCAGTAGAGCCCTTCATCAAACCCCCGGCTGAACTTGTCAAAGCACCTTCGTTCGTGTGACGTCTTGTAATTTTTTTTGAAGAGGAGGCTCGACGCTCTGTGGTCTTAGCTGGAAAGGCTCCGGTGCACCCTGACCGTGCATGTTGATAGCCTTCTTTGTGAACTACAAAAATCGCTTGATCAAGCTTAAATTGTGTGGTGAAGCCAACAAAGGGATAAGAGGTCACTTTTATTTTGTGTGTTTTTGATTTTTAACCGGAATTTGTTCCCAAGAAGAAAAAGAAAACAGCTTAAATTGTTCTCTGCTCCTTTTTATTTGACTTGTGGTCAAACAGCTCGATTAAGAAAATAACAAAAAGACAACCCTGTAAGAAAATACTGTGGAATTAATGTCTGTATTAAACAACAAAAGGTATTTTACAGGAATGATTTTGATTTACTTTTAGTTTTGTTTTATAAATAGCTATATGAATTAACAGTATAACAAATGTGAATTTAAAAAAAAATGTGAACTATTGTCCCTTTTATTGTTAATTGTTGTACTTGAACAATACTTAAGGGTGTTTCAACACATGGAATAAACTACGAAAGGTGGTTTAGTTAAATCAGTTACTGTGTTTTTCATTAGACCGACTACGTTCTGCTGATCTACGGAACTCACGATTGCATACGGAAGGCAGTATTTGTTTATCGATGTACTTTTCTCAGTATTTCTCATGACTAAGTAACGCGTGGGATGGTTTCAAGACAAAACCCATCTCATCACTAAAATACACTATATTAGCATACTCGCTGCTGAGAAGGATAGACTTAGCATTGTATTGTGGGTGGATTGAAAGATACAAATTGCCTTTGCCCTAAGGGCTGCCCACAGGTCAGCATCTAAAGTGCTTTCATTCTAGAATAGAGCTCCACTTGCTCCCACGGCTGGCCAAAATGCATTAGACCTGCAGGTGTACTCGTTCCAGTTTACAGACTAAAGGTCATCCATACACGCCAACCTTGGAAAAAAAAAAACCACGTGGACATATTCTAGCTCCCATACGTCCACATCCTCCTCGATGGAGACTCGAAAGGACAATTTACATCCGCTCATTTGAAAATATCATTATGTGAAAAATACAACTCGAGAGGAGTCGTGACTATTTTGGGAAATGTGTCTGAGTCAGTTTCTGGCACTTTTTGAACTATGCCAATCCACCGCTCACTCTTGATTTTCTAACCGTCTTTCCATCACACATGATGGATTGTTTGTGTGCTGGGAGATGGGAGCGTGATTGAGCGTCTCAATCTGTACAAAGGTCAAGCAAAAAGTTGGTTGCAGTTATTTTTCTGCTGTCGGTTGATTCAGTGACATTTTTGATTCTGAAAAAAACAATATGTATGTTGAACATTAATATGAATGAAGGATATTTGCATTGTGGAATATTGCACTGAGAACTGTTGCGTCATGAGACTAACTTTTTTCTAAAGTTTTGGACTCATTTTGAGTTTTGGTTTGTTCTCAACACTGTGTTTTAAGCGCTTCTCTCTAGCCATGTAAATATGAAGACATCAAAGTAAGCTGTAAATAAAATGCAAATGTAGATACCTCTTAGAGCTACATCAGTGACCCTGTGTAGTCTTAAGGTAGAAAAAATAAAGGGAATATTTTGTGTTTACTTTTTGTCTTTTGTTTAAAAAACGACTACATCTACATAAATCTGCTTCTGCATTGCGCCAAAGCTGGAAGAGAAATGGGATTTCTCAGATACTCTTTCCTTCATGATCACATATTAAAATTTATATTGCATTGTTTTCAAATTACAGTCAACATGTTTATTGTTTATCTGCAGCACCGTTATATCACACCTACTTTAATTTACCCCACACATCACATTTTATGAGGGTAATTTGATGAAATATGGTAATGTCATAATGCACCATGTGTCATTGTTTAGTGAAAACGTGCACTACCACCTGTTTTGCGTGAATCTATTACCTGCTCACATGTGGCGATCTGAACAGCCCGTAAAATACAGACTATTAATAAATACTTATTTATGCTGAATATGTTTAACTGTCATGAGACAAATAAACCTGGAGAGATGCTGCATGAGATCCAACTATTAATTAACCAGTCAAAGCCTTGATGCTGCAAACGCCACTGGGAGGCTTGTGTTTGTAAATGCGGTAACTTTGCTGAAAGAAGTGGAGCTGAGGGGCTAATGGTGTTAGCAGGCGGGGTGGCTGGAGGGTTTGCTGCCAGTATGTGGCGGCGGCGGCGGTGGCGGCGGTGGCGGCGGCGGCATGGGAGCCTGGAACATTTGCACTGCAGGCAGAGCTGAGCATGGTGCCCAAAAGAAAGCATGCTGCCTTATTTACCGAAACAGACGGCACTCTCTCTCTCTGACAAATTGGATTTGTCCTTTCCCACAATCTCTCCGTGTGACTGACAAGCGCTATCAGAAATCACACACTCATGTTTGCTTTGGTTGCTTTCAACACAACACACAGATTTTGCAAAGTAAATTTCAAATCTGTGGCTCTGATATTCCTCAAGTTCTGTCTCTGACCGGGAGCATATCTATGTTCCCCAGTAACCCTAAACCATTATGTGCTGCTATATAGAGCTGGGGAACATAGAAATGACCCCCTCTGTCCTATGCTGAACAGATTCTGCTGCAGAGAAACAAAATGTCCTCTGCTCAAATCATAACAGCTGTAATTTCCCTCCTCAAACTGGTTTTCAGAGACAAAAGTGCCGCAATGCATCGGTATGACGAAAGAGGGAATTTATATGTTACTCATAATTAGAATCAGATCTAATTATGGGCATTGAGTAGCACGATTGGCTTTTGTGACATACATAAAATATATATTTACATAAATTGTAAATATGTAATTCAATACCTGAACAGGGAGAAAAAGCAAAACATGAAGAAACACTAGAAACAGAAAAATTAACAAAGCAATGATCATGATATTACCAACTGACAAATACTAGTCAAATGTTTGACATAGTTATTATTACAGTATTTTGCATTGAGATAAAGTATTTTCTTGTGAAAAATGCCTTCAGCTGGTGTGTGTGTTGTGAGGTCCTGTGATGTGGAAAGCTGAGTCACTGATAGCGATGATCAGCCCTCTGAAATGAAATACATCGCTGTACGTGCTGTGATGTAGAAAAAATCTTTCTAAGTTCAGCTTGAAACCACAGAAAAACAACCTCTGATCATATCTAGATTTTACAGACACCATGTTTAAAATGATGCAGGCTGCCTGGCCTCTTTAAAGCCGCATTTGTTATTACGACTTTTCTTTGTATAATTGGATATCGTTTGTTACTAGCGTACGAGGGGATAGTTTAAAATAGGTACACAAAGGATATTCAGTTTAAAAAAAAAATAATAATAATACTGTTCGGGATAAAAGGAGAATCCTGCAGAAAAGAGCATTTCTAAAAGTTCTTTTTCTTGTTCTTGTCTTCCATTTTAGACAGGATTCACTTGTACAGTTTTTAGATTTCAGTCATAATTTGACATCTGCACCATTTCTGGTGCACATAGCAAAACTTCTCTTTTTTTTTTTTTATCCTATTTTCACTTAACACCCTTATGCTGAAACTTGACTAACCCTTTCAGATATTTACGATATTAATGTGAAAAGAGAGAAGACAGGCTTTCTTTTTGCATAATTTCACTGCTTTAATAGGTGATGGAAACTTTTTTTTTTTTCTCAGACTGAAATCCATGCATGAACTGTTTCCCATTACCTGCGCTGACTCTGATGCAAAGCGATATCTACACATTGCTTTCACACTCCATCTGTTTCCTCTCACTGATAATTTGAACACTCTCTGTCCAAGTGCTGGATAAACACTGGCAGGGGTACTTGCTGTTAAAATCAGCAAAAGGTTGAATCCTGCTGAGGCCCAGCCATCCATTCCTGCAATGAGTTGTGTATATAGTCTGAAAATAGCTGCTAAAATGAAACACCTGCTCTCTTTCTCTCATCTGTCAGTCACTTCCAGGTTGTGTCATTACAAGATAATCAACTGTATTTATTTGTCTGGAGATAAGCAATGATTTTGACAAACAAAAAGTCCTCTTTTGCATATTGTTCTGCAGTGCCAAGTATTCTCAACGTTGAAAATTGGCTACACTTGTTCGAGTTTTCCCAACAGACATAAAATAGCTGGTTGCTATGAGCGTTCACACCTGCCACATAGCCGGGAACACCATATGCCTGGATAGACAGGAGAGCCTCGGATTCTGTCTTTACTCATTCACATCCACGTTCCCTCTGTACCAGTTATGCAAATGATGGGCCAATCATAAAAGCTGATGGGGCAAGGAATGGTAAACCAACTGCCTGGAATATTCCGCAAAGTTTAGGTCTCATTTGGATGCCCACCAGATGACAAAACACAGCAGCAACACAAGCACTTGATAAGGTCCAGGAGCTGGAAATGAAGCTGAGGTGATGGTTAGCAAAGCATCATATTTTCATGGGTCATATGAAGGCCTCTATGACTGGAAAATGAAGAGCAGATCCATAAAACACGCAGGGCAGCGCTATGATCTGTAATATCAGAGGTGTATTTTTCCAAAAATAAGGCGAGAGCCTCGTGAGAGAGCCTCCGCTCACCCGTTCTAGAACAACACCACCTGGTAGTTTCAACCTCTGTGCTGCAAAGATGAGTGACTTCAGCTGAACCCGTGAGATGATTTTCACTTTTGAAGTTATTTTTCACTGAGATACACATCACCACAGATACTCCAACATCTGTGAAGTGCAGCTACATCAAAGCTGACCTCACAATCCCACATTCTGTACTTTATTACAGGAAGTAATCCCTTTCGCCAGTGTAAAATCTACTACAGGATCACTGCTTTCTTTAGTTTTTCAGGAGTATTACAGCGACGCAAGAAGTATTGCCTTTTCTCATACAAAAATGACGGTTGTGCGATTTTGAGAGAATTTAAGAGAATTTAATTTGTTTTAATTTTTTTCTATTATATTATTCTTATTGGTTACATCACAGTTTGTGCAAGTTAGGAATGTGACAATTCAGTTTGTAACCCTGAGATCAGTGGATTATGGTGGAATTGATGCTGTAAAAAAATCAATTTTGTGAGGACAAGGTGAAATTTTTTTCCTCGTTTATGCAGAAATACATAATCTCTCTCTCTCTCTCTCTCTCTCTCTCTCTCTCTCTCTCTNTCTCTGTGTGTGTTTAATGTAAAGCGGATCCAGCAGGGTCTTGGTGGTCTTGCTGGACTCGCTGCAGGCGGAAGCCGCAGGTGCAGCCCTTGTCACCCGTCACATTTCCCCTGACAGGTGTGAACAAAGGACCCAGAGAAATGTCACCGCAGCATTTTTAACGCTCCTGCATTCAGAAATAAAACCGCCTTTGCACATTATGCAAATCATATTGACAGCATATCTAATGCTTTTATTAGGCTAATTATGCCTCAGGTCAAATACGTCCACAGCAAAGGATCAAACCAAAGTTGCAGCATTTGGTTTGACTGAAAGGTTACCTGATGCTTAATGTCTTGGGACAGCTTATCATGTTGCACTTTATGACCATAAAAAATAGCTGTTATTGATTGCTTCATATGACATGAGGATGCATCTTTTACATTCACATAACTACAGTGTTGGAGAGGAAAGATTAAGAAAGATGTTTTATCATTTTCATTGAAATTTTTTGATTAAATGTAAATTTGCCTGCCGTAAAAAATTCCCCCCGCAGCGTTTATGATACACAAACAAAAATTAAAACATTTACCGAGCTACTTCATGTGAAACTGTGTGATAAAAGTGAGAAGTCATTAATTATAAATTCCAACCATAAAGGTAGGATTTGTCCTCAGCAGAGATATTCAGTTGTCAGGGTTGAAACAAGGCATATGCATATTTAATAGGCTTGAGCTGCTGTGAGGTATTTAGCAGCAGGCCGTATTAAAAAAATGTAATAGGCCGGAATAGGCTGTGTTTTCCTTATATTAGTCAGCCTTCTTCAGGTCAAAAGGTTAAATTGATGGCTTCCCTTTAGGAAACTGCCATAAATTAGTCCCCCTAACTTTAATTTTGATCCTTATTCCTGTAGAGTTTGGATGTCATTTTGTTTGTAAAGCTAAACTGATCTCACAGCCACAAAGCTTTGGTTAAGCAAAAGTTTAGAGCTGTTAAAGCTATGTTCACGCTGCAAAGAATGCACTTTATAAGCATAACAGAAATTCTGCTGTTAGTTCATTTGCTGACCACCTTACTATTTTCATTCATCTGTATCATATGTTAAAAAAAAAATCATGCTAACTACACTGCGCTATGCTAAATTAGCACCATGATAATTTCAGCTTATTCATAAAGCTTCCCTTAAGTTAATTACTGCACTAGTGTGCACATGGTTGTTTCAGCATGTTAGTGAGCTGCTTCATGTTTAAGAGGCGCCGTGTCGTATGAATTACCCTCATCCTGTTTCTGGATTTAAAATCAAAACATTGAATCAGAAGAGGCTAAAAGTTCTGCAGAGCTGCAGGGTTGTGTGTTAATGCCTTACAGAGCCATGCAATTCAATATTAATATCAGAATTACTGATCATTGCATCTTTAACCCTAACCATGCTGATGAAGAGAAGCGAGGACACGACGCTAAAGACGATGTCTTCAAACACAAATCTGCCGCCTTGCTTCTGCTGTCTTTTTGGCGAAAATTACATAATTTATGACACCTTTCTTTAACCAGATTAAAGAATGTGGGAGAAAAAGTTTAGACTTGCCATTTGAAAAGGCAGTTTTAAAGGAATCCTCCTATGCCCACCATGTTTGTTGCGGGGAAATTCCCTGGTGCTCGTTGCCTCAGGCAGATTCTTCTTGCCACTGGCGTTGCCATACAGCAGCATTTCTGACTGCACGCCTGCAGTACAAACACCCAAAGATGTGCAAACTCATAAAAGAAACATGATGCATTTATCAATCTCAAGAATTAAAATCATGCTTACTTTGGGTGAACATGTCCTTACTTTTCCAAATAGGTACAGCAGGTATTGTGGGTGTTGGTAACATATACACCGCTAGTTTTTATATATATATATATATATATTTTTTTTTTTTTTTTTTTTTNTTTTTTTTTTTTTTTTTTTGTGTGTGTGTGTGTGTGTGTGTGCACAGTTTATGGAGAAGAATGTTTACATGCATCAGAGGGAATTATATATTCTCATAAAGATCACAGAAGCCCAGCAGTGACTCAGCTTCACTTCTCTTCTCATGAACATCCCAAAATGTGTGTTTGCAGTTTGAAATATAAATCCTAAAGTCAGTCTGACAGAATTATTTTGGTTACAGAACTTTTGGTCCCATTATGAATACTATTATGGAGATCAGCCTCGGGGGATTTATTTCCACATCATGCATTTGGATTATGATATGCCTGGCCTCTCATTCATTTACTCATACAAATAAGTCTGCCAGTTTCAATGCTTTAAAGTTATGGCAGAATTCTTAGCATATTTATGTTACAGTTCTATTTTCTGTCATATATTTTGTATTTTCTTGAACGTAGAAATGATACAACAGTAATCCTAACCCAGACCCTCCTTCAGACAGTCTGAAGGAGGGAAGATTCCACTGATTTAAATACATTTTCAAATTTCAAACCCCCGATTTTGAGCTGCAAATTTAGATTTTTAAAGAAACCCGCATATAAGCCGACCCCCTGATGTTGTTCCATCAATTTATTTGTTCAGCAAATTACCTGTTTTTCTGGGTATTGTCATAGTATTCCTCTGATTTTCTGAAAATAATCCACGTACTGGTAAACATGATATTTATTTTGCTGATTACCGTAACTGACGGATCACGGCTTACTGGCCGCTGCAAAATGTGCTGAATAAGATGTTTAGTCAGGAAATACAGGGTAGTGGTAATGGGTAGTATTTCTACCCCTGGAAATTTCCTTCTCTGGAATCTAATTTGAATTATGCATGTATAAGCCGACTCCCGATTTGCTTTGTGACATTCGGTTAAAAAAAAAAAAAAAAAAAAAACTGGGCTTATACTCAAGTATATACGGTACATGTAAATATTTGGTCCAAACAATATTTTCACTTCATTAACAAAATAATACAGTATTTAACAAAATTGTCATTCATTTACATTTGCCATAGTGAGAAAAAAAAAAAAAAANCCCCCCCCCCCCCCAAAGGACTAGTCATTAAATATTCTGATAGGAGGAGGTATTGAGGTACAGGCCACGGGACACACAGTTCATTTTGTTTTTAATGAGACTTTTCCAGTTGACATTAAAATTGGTAATTAGTCATTTTCAACTTATCTCCTGTAAAGTTTTTGCTTGTTAATGAAATGAATAGTTTGTTTGCATTCAATAGTTCATTTTAATTTCACAAAGTCATTTTTATTGTGTATTTCAGGTGATATCAATCCAGTTGTATGTTAGTTGTGTTTCTGTTTATTTAGTTTTTTTTTTATTTATTTATTTTCTGATAATACAGGGAATACACAATAAAAAAATACATTATATTTTACAATTTTATAAAAATAGACATTTTGTTTTTTAAAGGAGTTTGGCTGAGAGCTGATTTCTCTTTGCACTCCCACTAAGTCTCAACAGTATGAGATATGATAAACAACATCAATATCTATTACAAATGTAAATTTCAAGACATTTTTCCTGTGGCATTTGATTTTGAAAGCTTCAATTTCAATTCTCATTTACTATAAATGATGTATAGAGTTTAGCATTGCATTTTTAGTGTGCCACCCCAAGATTTTTTCTGGCCTCATCTTCCTCCTTCCTCCACTAAATATTTTCTGCAGGCACCACACATACAAGCCTTTTCACTGGATGACTCAGGGTTGTATGATCCATGGCTCACTGAGTCACTATGCATTGTTGTTCTACATGTGCAACATCATTTTTTTTGTTTGTTTGTTTGTAAGAAACCTCATACACGTACAATTTGTGTGCAGTGAAGCAGAAGTTGAGTATAATTGTAAAGCACGCTCCTCAGCTTTTACCGCCATCCTCACTGTGGCTATCATGCTATACTTAGAAAACATGAAAAACATTTTTCTTTCCAAGAAGCAACAGCGCCACTCATTTCTGGTTCCAGCTCATCCTTGGAAAAAGAAGATCAGTAATAAAGCTCAGATTTGTGCATTAAAAAACCAGCTTTTGGACAGAGGATCCTGTCTAAAAATAAATCTGCGTAAGAAATCCCAACAGCAACTTCAACAAGAGGGCTGAACAAGAGCTTCTGAATAAATGGAAATATAAAGAGAAATAAATGGACAGATAAAATTTCAAAGCTATAACTTGCTCTTAAAAGAAGCCGACCAAAGAAGAGTGTTTGCTGAGCACAAACACTGCAGTGCTTTTCATCATGACATAACATTTGAGTAGTGCAGCTATCAACTCCCTGGTTCTGTTGCATGTGTTTTATCAAATCAAAATGATATTTCAGTCTCTCTGTAAAAAGGGGGTTTGAATGGGAATTGACTGCATGAATAAATCACTTACATAAATCAGTTGCAGCTGGAGGACAGTGTCAACACAAACCCCTTTTAAAACAACATTGTACTTTTAATGGTCTCTTCTCTAGGTTTAACCGAATGTGTGATTACTTTCAGCAAACGTGTACCTGTGCTGTAGATGGTAAACTTTACTGGAAAGATGATCATAACTGTTCTATAATTTATATCAGTGAAACAACAGCATAACTACTTGGGAAAAAAGGTATTAGATTTTTAGAAAATAGGCAGAGTGAGTGAGTGTAACTGAAAAGCCCACATGGACGCCAAAGACATCACAATGTATTGTTTGGCTAATTAGTGGGGAGTTGGTGTGTCTTGATAAACTAAAGTAATTAGTCATAGATTTATGGTCGGAGATCTGCTGAAGCAGCAGTTGCTAACATCCACTGAAGGGAATTATTGCCTTTGTAATGAAGCAAAGGAAGAGGATGCTACTGTAATGCAATCTAATAAAATAAAAAATTAGAGAAGGATATGAGTAGAGTGCAGCTGAAGGTGACTAAAAACACCAACACACAAGCATGACAGACTGCAGGGAGGTAAATGTTATAATACAGTCGTACATTTAGTACTTTTGCAAATACCACTTGACAAAGACTCTTAAAGGACCACGATTTTGCATGTTTGACCCCAATAAATACTACCTGCATACACATCATGTTATTGATGTCCATTTAACAAAACATAAAACAATATTTTAATTTTTTCTTTTGCCAAATCTCCTAATCTTTCAAAATCAAATGTTCAGGTGATACATCCACCTTAAAATTCAGTGTTTCGCCTGCTAACACTTACGCATGATTGTCTAAGGCAGAGCTTTTTAATTTCTCAGTAAAAGCCGTCTTCTGGGACTATATTCTCTGGCGGAGACATACATTTTATTCTGTGTAGCTCCTTGTTGGTTTAGAGTTAAATTAAGTAAATTACTTCAACAAAAAATATACTGTAATACACGTTGTGTTCACTGTGATGGATTAGTTATCTCAAGCATGTTTCAAGTCTCTACAAATTGATTTTTTTTATAGCATACCAGAATGAACTGAAATCAATGGCAGCCTAGAAGGTAAGAAAAACTGTTTTAATATTTATCACTCCAGTACCATGTTTTGGAAAATGGGTTGGGTTCAAACATGCAAAATCACAGGTATGCTCCTTTAAGCTGAAGAACTCCGGGGATATAAAACCAATTCCTTCAGCACTCTGACCTTTCTGATTAAATATACATGTGTTAGATACTCTTGCCTACTGGATCGACTGTATCAAACAGTAAAAATTAAACGTGTTAAAGTATTAATGTTGTGTGGTCGGGCTATAAAAATTCCATTTTCTTTCGGAACAATGTTTCTATTTCAGGGATAAAACCAGTTATCATTCACTTATCATCAGACCGTGCCTGTTTGGACAGGAGAGGTAAATGAATGAAATCAGCAGGGAAAGGAGTGCGGAGTGATCCGCCCACACAAATCAAAAAGAACAGCTCAATCTGCTCAGTTGTACATTTCCATGAGTGAATTTTCAGCTGTTTTAATAGGGAACATTGGAAAAGGTCAAACCAATGTAACGTATGTTAAATAAGTAAAAAAAAAAAAAAAACATGCTTACTGAGCAAAATGGCTGTTAGTCTGATATGTAATAATATCACCACTTAACTGTTAATGTCACTGCTGACGCTGTGTGACGCAGATGATAGAATGGAAAGTCTGATTATTATACTTGACAAAAGGGCATGGGGTCATCAGCATAAACAGATTTCTGCCTCTTGGGAGCATAATTGTGCACAGCAAATGTCTTGTCAATCTGCCCACTATTGTTTGACATATATAGGTCAGAGACAAAAGAAAGAGCCAGATGGAAATACAGTGTGTAACCTCCCTGGATGAAGTAATAACTTTCAATATGGTGCCTATGTAGTAAAGTTTATCTTCACAGTGATCCTCCAGAGATCCAGCAGTTAGAGGCAGCTAGAAATGGAAATAAAATCTTCAGGTGGAGTTACAGATTGTAAAATGTCCTTTGGCAGATGTTCTTCTTTTCAAAGCCTGTCTGGAAATTTATGACATGAGGAAAGTTTCCAGGAAGAATTATGAAAAGCACTGATTTTTTTCTAAATTTGACAAGTCATCTGAGTAATAATCCAGACCTCAAATGAACTGATAAAGCACAAGGAAATACAAATACCATTTAGGTGTTTTCTTTATAGGATACTAGCATGTTTTTATCATTTCACCACATGTACTCATCAGTAGGTGAGAAATTCCAGTTTCATCTTGGGTGACCCTTTAATTCCAGCGTCACAACTGTAGAGTGAAACTTTGAGATCATTTGTGCCAAGTATGGTGTAAATGAGGATGAGGAAGCTCCTTCCTTATTGGAAGTGAAATTAAAGAACTCATGGAAATGAAGCAGAGCTCAAACTGTATCCTCCATGACAAGTGACACTGCAATATTGAGCAAAGTGGAGATGAGAAAGAATCATTTCATTTGGCTGTGGCCGACGTGTGCACGGATGTGAATATCACTTTATGATGAGGTACAATATTTTGATATTATCTCTGCGCTTTTCTGTATTTTCTCATTTATTTTTTAGCCGTTTCAGGAGCCTCTTGCTTGAAAGATAAAGAAAAAAATGAAGTGGTAATCTGAGGTGATATTTTTAAGGTTTAAGCTGTAATGCTGTGTGTATAATGTGGCTTTCTGTCTCCTCAGCGTGTTGGGTGAATTTCCTTTTACTGGCAAACTGAAATATAAAAAAAAAAATTCAATTCTGTTGGTGCTTTATGTTTTGATGAGTAAAGTCATAATTTAAGCTTCCATTCATTCTCAGTAAAAACTACATCTAGCAGGATGTTCCATGCTGGGTGCTGATTCCAGGCTTACCACTGCGTGCTTCCGTACAACAAATCAGTCAAAAAGAAACAATTATACAATGCACTAAAGCATGAGAACAATAGTGTAATCACAGATTTAACTTTATTGTTCTTTTTCACCGTTTCTCAACCAGAGAGAGAACATGGATGCCCAAGTGTAGAAGGAAGATCCTAACAGCTCCACAGGAACGTGCCTCAAAATGAGATACGACAATCTTAAAAGTGCAAGTACTTCTTGTTCCTTCACAGGAGACTTTACAACACAACATGCTCACTTTGGAAAGCTTTAGTCACAATACTACAGATTCAATTTAACAGAAAAAAAAAAAAAAGATTTTGTGGATATTGTCTGTCTTTAAACTACCAAAGTTACTTCTATATAACTTTTTGGGTAAATATACTGTATATTTCATATTTTCATGCTTAAAAGAGTCAATGTCCAACATTCAAAATTCTCCTTTTGAACCCAATGCTTTCATTATGGATTCTGTCCACAAATACATCCATTTGACTTCACAATTATGTTTCATAATGATGATTACCCTGTGATCATTATTGCCAAACATCTTGGACATGGTTATTGGCTCTTTTCTCTAAGATTGAGACTTTCAAAGTCGGTTCATTAGATTTATGCTGGCACAAATGCTGTATTCTGCAAGTGACTGTCACACTTATTTTGGCGAGTCATACGTACAGCAATGCGGCAGTCCAAATCTCTTTCAGTAGGAGTTGATAGTTCGCCCAGATTTGTGATTGGCTGCCTGTCACCCAAACCCATTGCATGAAATCGCATCACTATAATGGTCTAATCAGCACTTAACGAGCCATGTTACATAAAATCAATGCACCCTTCCATTTGAGAATGCAGAATATTTGGAGGAGTTGATGAAGCCTGGTGGAAGGGGTAGGAGATGCTGTCAATACTGTGGTGTAATCGTAAGAGGGAAGGGCTTCTGTGCTGAGGATGCTTTTGCCCTCTAAGTTCAGTGATCCTCCAGAGATCCAAGCTTTTACAGCAGAATCCTTTGTTTTGCTGACTAATCATGTATTGACTGGAACAAGTTGTTAAGCTCAAATAAGAATGTCAGGCCACTGCCAAACAACTCCTCTACCTGTAGAGAGTCCAACAACGCAGCTGTCTCCCTTTAGAAGAGCCGTTTGTCCCTTCTTTTTCTTCATTTTTTTTTTTTTTTTTTCACTAAAGCATGTAAGAATTTCACACAGGCCGAATAGCATGCTGTGTTCATCTGTTTCCTGCTTATATCTCCATGTGGTTAGTGTGGGAGGATGTGTATCTGTGGACGTATAAATACACGTGACAAGCTATCAAGCATCTCCCCCATATGTAAGTTATGGGGGAGATGGTAGCAAATATGGGAAATTACAAATCAAGTCAAAGCTATGAACGGTGGGTTTACCTCAGCCTTGCTGTTCTTATTGATGATGCATATAGAAAACAGTTCCAGGATGCAACCTGAATCCACTGTTGCACTAGACTATCTGCTTCCAATGAAAGCCAGCAGATCTTTTGCATTATTCTTGATAGAACTGCAGAGAGAACACAACAATGCCAGCTTGTTTCCATTTCAGTAGACCTTGGAGCTGCAAATGAATAATATATTGGAGGAAACTCAGGGGTAAATGAATAAATCTACAGTTGGTGGGGATTTGAAGGAGGATTGGAAAGTCTCATAGAGCTAGAGCACTACCTTGTGGAGGAGTAAGATATTGCACAATGCCACTGGGGGGGGGGGANGGGGGGGGGGGAATATTTCTTCTTCTTCATGATTGGTGGCTAAAATATGACAAACTGTCCCCATATTTTAACTTTGCTTTGCTCATACAGAAACATATGGAATACACATACATGACATTAACAAATAAGAAATCGTAGCATATTATACAGTACACCCTGTGTCAATGACTGAGAGTATATAATGGTTCTGCTCCCCATTAAGAGAGACCATGCTCATAATTGCTCCATCCATGCTGGGAATAATTAATATCAGTGACCTGGCTGCCTTTTCAAATGCATCATGTAGGTTTTAATGATGATGTGTCATAAGCAGCTGGAGGTGGAGACACCCAGCTCTGTGTGTGCTGGCAGACCCAGACCAGGGGCTCCAGAGCTGACAGGTGAATAATTGTCTGTGGCATCTTATTGCATTTCTGGCATGATCTGATTTACTCCAGTGGCAAATGATGAGAATAGACCTGGTTTCATTGTGGGTATTGAATTAACAGTGTTTATGCACAACTGGACCTCACACTGAAGGAAGATACATCATGAAAGAAGATTTCCATGTTATTGTGAAGCTTTTCTGCTTGCTTCCCTCACAACTGAATTCTTCCACAGATGTACTGTTAAAAATATTTAGTACATTTCCCTGATGTGTAGGAGTGTCCTCGTTTAATAGTATTTTCAATTTAGTATTGGTTGGACAATTTTGTTAGTCATGAGGGTTTTGAGGACACATCAGGGAAATGTGTCACAGTGAACAGAAACACCACTTCATTTATAACAAAGTGATTTTAATAGATACAAACACCTTGGTTGTTTTCAGACTAGCTGATGGACAATACCTGAAATTTTAAAACTTTCTACATAGGAGAAAATAGAAAAAAAAAATGACAAATTTTTAATTTTTCTGGTTTTGCCAAAATTCTGAAGGGAATAATCTACTCTACTAGTAAAGTTTTTATTTTGTTTGTTCCTCTCTGAAATGGTTGATTTACTAATTAATGTCAATTACAAACATTTGCACGCCTTTTCCTTGATAACTGTCAGAATAATAACAATTTTGTATTCACTCTCTTAATTATATATTGTTAAACTAAAAATGATTTAAAAATGTAATAATTTAGAAATTCTAAATTTTTGACCTCGTTTTAAAATAGTATTTATGTTCTGTGAATAACACTACAATTCCCAAGATCCTTAAAAGGCTGTTGTGGGAAACCGAAGTCTGATTGGCTGATAGTAATCCACGTGACTGAACTGGGCGAATGATGAAAGACCGAAACAGGAAGTGGTTGTGTTAGGCAAGTGATACAACGTGAAAGTCAATTCACAGGAAAGACTTTAAATATCTTAAATACATTATAAAACATGTTTCTTTTACTATCTTCAGTTCGTTGCAGCATGTTGTGCTTTTAATGTTTTGTCTCGGACAGTACGGTATTTTTCACAATGTTTCAGGCTGCAGCTAAAGCGTTTCTTCTTGCATCAAACTGTTCAGTATCACGGCGAATATTAAATATTCGTCATTATTGTAAGAAGACACCGATACAACTCAGAGTATCTGCAGCGCTTTCAGGTGCAGAATGTGGAGCAAATATCAAAGTACAGGTAAGCTTAACGAACATGACGTTTATTAGACGTGTGTATTGAATGTGCTAATTTGTGGCAGCTAATTATCGCTGTTCTCAAATATTGAACCAGAGCTAAACTCAGACTCATATCAGCAAAATACCTTTAAATTGCTAATCCAAAACAGACAATGAGCTTTTATTTTGCCTAAATATTCCTTTTCTATCACCTTTTAATTTAGCTAAAGAAGACTCACACTTATCCCTCTTGTTCTAATGTCTTAATCCAATTATCAAAAATAAAGTACGAATATTTTTAAGCCATCAAACTAGCTTATATTTTCCCTGAATCTCTCCTGTCATCAAGTATTTAACCAGAGTTACTCGAGTCTGACAGATTTTGAATTTTTTAAAGTTGATACCAATATAAACCTTTGTGACTGAGAAAATCCCATAACCATGTATCAGCCACAAGTTTTTTTTTTTTTTTNTTTTTTTTTTTTTTGTTTTTTTTTTGTGTTTTTTTACATCAAACCTAACTAATTTGGCTAATATATAACTGCATTCTGTAAAACATTTATTTACTCCAGTTTATTAAAGCAAATATAAGGAGATAGTATTGACCTAAATATTGGGCTCTATTAGTTACTATAATATCTTTTAAGATTCTTTAAACATAAATCTATTGCCAATCAGCTAACTACACCTTATATTACCTGAATCCCTTCTAGTATCCTAATATACACTGAACAAGGGTTAGACTTGCTTTACCATAGATTTTATATTTTTCTCAACAAATGTTTGTGTTGCAGGGATGGGTTCGTTCTGTCAGAGCACAGAAGGCAAACCTCTTTCTCCATGTGAATGATGGGAGCTCCTTACAGTCCTTACAGATCGTCAGCAGCTCAGAGCTGAATGATCCGTAAGGAAAATAATTCATATTATCTCCTGGTGTTTGTCTTTAATACACTCCTTTAGGTATGAAGTGCGCAGACATTTGTTTGCTTTTCTTTGAAATCAAGGTCGCTCACATTTGGTAGCGCCGTTGAAGTCACAGGTTGCCTTAAGAAAAGTCCTCACCAAAAACAGCCAGTTGAACTTGAAGCAGAAGAAATCCGTGTAGTTGGGAAATGTAATCCTGTGGTGAGTCAGACAATCCCTTCAAATATTCCATGCACATTTATTAACACATTCTAGTGATTCAAACTGCAGCTTCTATGTGAGATAACTTTATTATGCCACAGTTATCAATCTCAAGTTATAATTTAAAATTGTGCTCTTGTTTCAGGACTTTCCCTTTAAAATCAAAGAGAGACACGGCCTTGAGTATATTCGCCAGTTTCCTCATCTGAGGTGTCGAACAAATACCTTCAGCTCCCTGTTGAGGATACGAAGTGAGGCCGCGGCGGCAATCCACTCGTATTTCAAGGTGAGACCATCAGTGAAGGATTTTTCACAGAAATGCAGCGCAAGACTAATTCAATTTATGCTTTGTTTTTCAGGAAAATGGTTTTATACAGATTCACACTCCAGTGATCACCTCCAATGACTGTGAAGGGGCAGGAGAACTCTTTCAGGTTGAAGTAAGAGACCACATTTGTGTTTGTGCTGAAAGTTAAAGTCCTGTTTTACGTGTGAGACCTTCTCCGGTGTGTGATTAGCTATCAAGTGGCTAGTTAAAGCTCTAGTAAAGATAAATGTGTTTTTAGTGAATTTGTAGCATTTTTAAGATGATTTTCCAACAGCACAAGCTGAGTTTAAAGTTGACAAAGATGTCTGTTTGAGCCCAATACATACAACCCACATACATATTAAGTTACTGCTAGCCATTTCCCAAAACTTACTATGGTATACATTAGAATTTTGTTTTCTACCTTCCAGACTGCCGTTGGTTTCAGTTAATTCCAGAACACTATAAAAATCAGTTTCTAGAGGCTTGAAACATGCTGAGATAAATAATCCATCACAGCGAACATGACATCTATTAAGGTTTTTTTTTTTTTTTTTNTTTTTTTTTTTTTTTTTGAAGTAACTTTATTTCACCGATCCATCATGGAGCTACACGGAAAACAATGTATGTCTCCGCCAGGGAATACAGTCCCAGGAGAAGAAATTAAAAATAACCATCCCTTCTACATTACATATGACATACGTGTTAGCAGGTAAAACATTGAATTTTAATGTGTGTCACCTGAACATGTTGAAAAATTAGGGAATTTGGCAAAATAACGGTTTTATGTTTTGGAAGTTGGTTGTCAGTAATGTAGCGTGTATGTGGGTAGTATTTATCGTATAATCGCTTAAACATGTATAATAGAATTGCTGGTATGGTTCTTTAAATTACCTACAATGTTAATAATTGACCTCTTTCTTTAGGCGTCTAGCCAAGAGACGGAAGAGGATGACGGTTTTTTCTCTGTCCCCACCTTCCTCACTGTGTCTGGTCAGCTTCATCTGGAGGTGATGTCAGGGTGAGATAAACTAAACGAATTTACAGCATCTTCAAATAATCCATCTGCTAAGTTTAACACTTCAGTACAGGTATTATATGTTCTATGTCAGAGATTAAGATTTAATAAAGTATAAGAAACATGCACACACACATTGTAGTATATTTCTAATTGTGTCTTGCTTCTCAATCTCCTGCAGTGCTTTTTCGAGCGTCTACACATTTGGGCCAACTTTCCGTGCAGAGAACTCCCAAAGCAGACGCCACCTCGCTGAGTTTTACATGGTGGAGGCTGAGGTCTCCTTCACACGGTCCTTAGAGGATCTTACAAAGGTGTGTTTTGACATTGTCCTCCAGCTCAATGTTGCTCTGTGACATCAGTCATCCTACTACATTTGTTTTTCCATGAGTCTTTTCTCCTTCTATAGATCATATCAGTGGCTTTGCAGCTTTTAGCCGATTAACTACAAATTTTATATCTTTAAAGGGGACATATAAAATATTTCCACATTCTTATTTTATATTTCAGAGTCTATTTTGAACCTTTGCAATGCTTTAATGAGCAACAAACACACTCTGACCCAGTTCTATTCTCCCTTGCTGCGCACACTGAGTGAAAACAGGCTGATTTAGGTTACTGTCTCTTTAAGGCCCCTTTTTAAAAGCCTGTTCTATTCTGATTGGTCACACAGATGCTGGCTAAGCACTAGCACACTAGCATCAAACTTCATGGGTGTGTCAGACCAGGTGTGCAGGCAGGTAAGATCACATATGTTACATGTTGATGTAATCATGTTATGGTAGTAAAGGACCAATCAAAAATGAAGCTTTAAGGGCAGTTCAGGGCCTTTTGTCACTCAATGATGCATTTCTATAGGGTGAACGTCATGCTTTGCAAGTTTGACAGCATTCAACAAATATGATAAAACTTATAATGATGAGGGAAAATAACAACCAGCATATGTCCCCTTTAAGAAGTTTGTTGTAGCAGTCTTATATGTTACACACTGCTCATACAGTATGCTGCATTGCATACCAAAAAAACATGATTATATGATTCTGAAATACAAAGATATACATATTTATGCCTGCAAAGTAATAAATGGATGTTGTGGTATGTTTTGGAAGCTATGGCAGTACAGCTGTATGTTGTACTTAATGGGTCAAAACATGCAAAACCGCTGATATGCTACTTTAAAGTGGTGCTAACTGTGTGTGTGCGCGTGTGTGTGTGCGCGCGTGTTTTAAACTTGGCTCAGTTCTGCTGAATCAAAATATGGGATTAGAAAAATCCTTCCAACCCCCTTCATTCAGGCTTCACAGGTTTGTCCTGTTTGCCCAAATTAAATTGAGGTGCTGGGAATGCACCTTTCTTAGTTGATATTAAAGGACCATACTGGCGATTTTACATGTTTAAGGCCAACAAATACTATGCGTACGCATTAATTACTGACAACTAGTTTCTGAAAAAGTAAAACCATATTTTAGTTGTTGTGTTTCCTTCCTCCACTAATCTTTCAAAATCAAATCTTCAGGTGTTCAGGTGATACACCCACCTTAAAATTCAATGTTTCACCTGCTAACATGTATATCTGAATGTAAAAGTGATGATCATTTTTAATTTCCCTGTAAAAGCCATCTTCTCCTGGGACTATATTCCCTGGCGGAGACATACATTGTCTTCCTTGCAGTTCCATGCTGGATCCGCTAAAATTATTTCACAAACAAAATCTTAATAGAGACACATATAGAGACAATAGAGACAATCTCACGTATCTCTCTCAGGTCCCTACAAGTAGATTTTAATGGTTTAGTAGTATTTAACTGCAACCAATGGCAGTCTGGAAGGCAGGAAAAACCATTATAAAATTTACCACTACAGTAGTATATTTTGGGAAATGTGGTCAGTAAATAAAGAATCAGAGGTAACAAAAAAAACAAAGCACAAGCTTTTTACTTCAAAGCACCGAGGTATCGCTCCATCCAGAGAAAGTGTGATTAACATTCAATCTATTACCTCTCATTCATTTCATAACCTTTGGTATAGAGCAGTAATGATAAATTAGCCTTTTTGGCAAACAAGAGGATCTTGTGTGGTGTAAACTAACATCATTACATGATTTTTGAGTTGCCTTGCATGATTTTTGAAGACGCCCTTGAACTTAGTGCCCAGCACAGCTTTAATTATTAATCTGGACCCACTCCAGGTCATGGAGGACATGTTCAGGTCTGCTACAGAGCACGTCTTGGCTCGCTGTGCGGCGGATGTGGATTTATTTCACAAGCATGTGACTCCTGGTCACAGGGTGAGTCCTGAAGGACACTAATTTAACTTGACTACTTAACCTGGCTACTTATTCCAACCAGCCATGAATGCATTTGCCTTTATTACTGTTATTTACACTTCTTAGAACAATGTAGAAGCCATGCTGAAGAGGAAATTCACTGTGTAAGTTTCCATTATTACGACACGAATGATAAAAATGAAGCCAAATGCCTGAAGGCCTTGACTGAATGTTATTCTCGATCTGCTTTTAGGATGAGCTACACTGAGGCTATAGACATCCTGAACCGCAGTTCACAGAAATTTGTCTTCCCAACAGACGTAAGTCGCATCAGATTGATAGAGCAGACCTGATATCTACCTGTACTGTGTATTTACTATTAACACAGTCACTCCACAGTGATCCAATTACTCTGTACTCTGCACCACTGTATTCCCTATCTTAGGTTTGCTTTGACATTAGCTCTTCTTTTCTACAGTGGGGCTGTGACCTTCAGACAGAACACGAGAAGTATCTGGTGAAACATTGTGGCAACTTTCCAGTCTTTGTCACTGATTATCCTTATGATCTGAAGCCTTTTTATGCAAGAGACAATCAGGATCATCCAAGGCGTACAGTAAGGCCCGACAGCCCTGCAGATTAATGATTTAACCACTCTGTTCCTTCCAAGTAATGCCAGTTGGTTCATGGAAAAGATTTGCATATCCGAGCTGACTCCGACTGTCGTTTGTCTGCAGACAGCTGCAGTGGACCTTCTGGTGCCAGGAGTTGGAGAGCTCTGTGGGGGCTCGCTGAGAGAGGAAAGGCTGGATCTGCTCAGAGCTCGACTGCAGCAGTAAGAGCACAGGGTTTCACCAAAGTGGGCATTTAAAGGCTGATGAATATTTAGTCTAGAGCCGAGTTTAAACCCCCGTCCCCTTTTTTAGTCCTTCACGGGTGCTAAAACACTCAATTAAAAGCTGATATCAGCATGATTTTTAATTAAAAATTCATCAGTTATCCTTCTGTAACATAAACCAAACAAAATGGCTCATTTATCCTGGTGTGTTTTAGGCACTCTGTGTTTCATATAGGAGGAATACAAATACCCGCATCAAAGACGTTTTCTATGCATTTCAGCCTGTAGATACTTATTCCCTTTTCAAAGTCTGTATCAACTACAGCTGAAAGTACAGCTTGATTGCGAAGTCTGACAAACTGGTGCATTCATGTGCAAATTATTTTGGAAAAAAATGACTCATCAGAGTTTGGCTTATGCATTCAGTGCTATTTCCCAGCTGACTGTCAAATGTCTGATTTTTGAGCTTTGACCGCTGCAAATAAATTCTCAACCTGTTACAAATACTGCATTCACCACACTCTGCTTTTAAAAATGTTGATTGGCTCGTTGAATTGCTTTGGTTTTGGGTGATAATGCCAATAAAGTTAATTCAGGAGAGAAGCCAGAGCAGTGAGTGATGCATTTCACACCATGCTCATATTTTAACACATCAGAATCAACCATAAGCCCAGGAGTGATGCACGTTCTCTGAGATTTATAATGGCTGGTTTCATAAATTAAGGTAGACCTTTTGAATTATTATCTATATTTTCTTGGTATATGTTGATGTGAGATCAGCCAGCCTTAATGAAATGAATCATACTGAACACACACTTCACATAACTTACAATCATAATTCAGTTAATGTTCAATAACATACTTCACGTAGACAATTAACTATAAAATTTATATTAAAGTCAGGCTTCTTAACGTCAGTAGAGAGATCCTAATAATAATAATATACCATTAAAAAGCACCTTAACTCCATTAAAAGCACCATAACTCAGTAATATTTTCTGTAACTCTCTTAGCACATAGCAGAACTATGCGGGCTATTTCATAAAAGGGGAATATTGCCCAGTGTATCTGTGAATTAATATATTGATCTAACTTTCATCTAGCACCTTTTCTGAGCTTGAAATCGTCTTAACCTGTTAGGTGTAGATCAAAGTCTGCAGATAATTAGTCTGTTATTCACAAATTAACGAGAATATTTGAAAATTATGCTAGGGAGGAGTTCAGTATAAGCTTTAATAACCAAATGCTGACATGAATCATTATACTTTTCCAGGGTTGGATTGGAGGAAACCTACAGCTGGTAAAAACAGACATATATTTTTAACATTTACAGCATTTTAATGAAATATCTACATAATCAAAGGTCTAATGTACGTTGCATTCACAGGTATTTGGATTTGAGGCGTTTTGGCTCTGTTCCTCATGGTGGCTTCGGACTGGGGTTTGAGCGATATTTGCAGTGCATTCTGGGGGTTGACAACATAAAAGATGTGATTCCTTTTCCGAGATTTTCCCGATCATGTCTTCTGTGAAACACAGTGGAGCTGTGAGCTGCTTCTGCTCTCTGGGATATGTCCAAATAAAGATAATATTCAAGTTTTTAAATGTCTTTGTTCTATATCAAATGTTTAATTGGCAATAATATGAATACAATTCGGTATTTGATATAATATTTTCCTTTCCAAAACTGAATTCATGTTTTTAATTATTATTATTTTCCAAGAACTTAGAATTCAAGGTTTCAAGTTGCAGAGAAAGTCCAGGTCAAACAGAGCAATGAAATGCCTGGACTCTTTGATTTATACAGACAATATCATAATAAGATTAACAGAATAAAAATCAACATCAGAAAAACAATACAAGAGTAAAATTAAGATGTTAAAGAAAAAAAAATTTTAAATGTAAAAGAAAATATAATGTAATATTGAGTAAAAAAAAAAATCTTAATATTACTCAGTCTTGGAATGATAGCATTATAGATTCTCATATCTCCCCATTTTTACTTATATTTGATATTCTTAGTTTTATCAGATTATGCTTTTCACACGTTCATTAAAAACCTCAGAACATTTTACCATATGCTAGTTTTCCACAAGATGGTGCGTTTTCCCATCATCCAATTGATAATATACAAATATTATTCAGTCAATAACAGCAGCAATTGACGCTATTATTACCCTTATACTTTCAAATCTCATAAAATCTCCTTTAAGAAGTTCTTTTTGGTCGCATTTGGTGTTTTGGCAAAGCATTTACAGGATTTGATTGGATAAAAATGATAATTAGATGTGTTTCCGCGTTTGAAATAAAGCTGATTTTCCCTGCCACGCGTTTTAATAGTGGAGAGATTAGTGGTCCGTGAAAAATAGTGGTCCGTGAAAAATCACCCGGTTTGTCCATTTTTTGAACTTTGGAGAGATTCCGTGCTCCTCCGGTCAGCAGCGGCCCGGCCCTCCGCCGGTGGGCGGGGTGAGAGTTGGGCAAACAAACAGCAGCGACGCTTCCTCAGCCCGCATCACTTGACTTTCTCCGGGCTCCGTGTCAGCTGCTGCCGCGTAAATCCCCGACAGCCCAGTTACGCCTTTTTGTTTTCCACCGGGGCTTTTTACGCGCTGCTCGTTACGCACGGAGGCACCGGGAGCGACCGGCAATATCTCCGACCGACACTACTTTGGTTTGCTGAAATGTGGGGAGCAGACTGCTGCAGCGAAGCCTGCAGCTCCGGCATGTTGTAATGTTCTGATGACGGACCGGAGAGCAACGAGACGCAGCGGACAGACGGAAACATGAGCGGAGGAGAAATCATCTTCCAAGGTTGGCTGAGGAAGTCTCCACCGGAGAAAAAGCTGAGGAGATATGTAAGTGGATCACACTTTTGGCGTGCTTTTCCCAGTTTCTTTGCATTTGATTTGGCTGGTGCATGAACAACCACAAATGATCTCCTCCTTTTTCTCTCTTCTCCGTCAAACTTAAACCGTTTGTGATTTTTCTAATTCGCTTCTTGAACAAAGTCAGATTTAAAGTCCAGTTTGAGCAGGTGCATCCCACTTCCATCTGGACCTTCCTCTCCTCTCTCTTGCCCTACAGGAGGCACCACATATTATTTCTGCTCTCCAGACTCAAAACAGTTTCCTCACCGATCAACTTCCAGAAATGTATGTCACATAGTAATGCAGTGAGTGACCAGATTTCACACGGAGTGCCACCCACTGTGGGGTCTCCTGTGAAAACACGAAGGTGAATCCTCCTTTCTGCACAGCTGTGTATAATTCTGAACTAAATAGCTCACAGACATACACAAATATTGGCATTAGGCTTATCGGATCATGATGAGGTCATGTTTAATCAGATATTACCAGTTTTCACTGTGGCCAAGCTTCCTAGTGTCACAACAATAGTGACAGGCCTCCACCAGCAGTGTGCTTAACAGCCTTCAGCAGGGTTTATGTACAAAGCTGCTGTCTTATGCTGGCTGCTGGGCAGGCGAATGAGTGTTAACCAAATCAGATAATAGGATTTATGGAGGCAGATAGAACCATGAGACAATCTCCTATAAATACAGCTGTCCTCTGTTTATGTACGGGGTTGCATTACCGGGTGTCTCCGTGTTCCTCTGAGCTGACTTTACCATGATGTCATCTCTCTCTTTCATCTGGAAATTCATCCTTGGATGTCTTCAAAATGCACCCCCCCACCGCCTCCTGTCATTTCCTCATTGTCTTCCACTTAAAGCTGGCTGATGTTTACACAGAGACCACCGTGGGCAGCGTGGAACAGCAGCTGCCAGAGGAAAAACTTGCTTAGTTCATAGTTGTGCTGTATAAACAAGTAAAACCCTCACAAGGCATAATAGAGCCCACGTAACGGCCCTCCTCAGGCAATAGAGTAGAGAACAACCTCCTCTCAGCCCTTCTCACCCTGACCAATAACCTATAAACACACACACACACACACAGAGGCAGAAAACAGTGTCATGAGTTAGAGTGGTCAGAACAGGCAGACTTGTGAATGCGATAATCTGTCCATCTGAAATTCCTTCCACTTAAAGGCTACACACACACGTACACACACACAATCGAGGCATTTACTCAGCAGTATTGCTGTCATCTGACATAGCTGACATCCTAATGTAGAGGGATATTTTCAGATACTACTCGCATTCCAGTGTGAAGGTGTGTTGTCACACTCAAGGAACACACAGGCGAGTTTCATCGGTTATTATTTTGGAATGAGATGAGGGGGTGTTGTATTGTTGAAGGAATGTATTGTTTCAGAGCTGTAACCCGACTAGTTTAAACGCCACAACCGCTCTGCTGTTGTCTTTCTTTCTTCCAGGAGATTATTCCGAACAATGAAAAGGTGATTTAATCCTTAACAACACCTTCCCTGTCAATATTCCACCCCTTGCTCCTGTGAATACCTCCCCAAGCCAGACAAGGTCTGCGTGTGTTAATCAGTAGTTCAGGCTTGTTGGGATGATTGGTCATTGTATTCCAACAAAGCCCTTTGTGACCTTCTCTGGATGTTATGTGAAAATGTGGCACGCAACTATGCATTTGTAATGTGCTGTCACATCCACTGCAGGGTTATGAAATCATCAGAGTAAAAACTGGTACTACCACCAGGTCTGGCATGCAAATCGTATGCTAAGTCAGGGCAGCGCAACACTTGTGGCAAATCGAAGCAACTGGTGAAAACAGGCGAGAACGTGCTCACGCTGAGTATGACTAGTGCTGGTTAAACCTTTTCTAATTGTTTACAAATGCAGTTATCTCCAAGCAGTGACTCGCTCATCCTACAACTCTGTCTTCGCTTACTTGCTGCACAAATACAAGATAAACTTTATGTGTCTCCCAACCACACGTGACCTTAGCTTTAGAGTGGTTTGATTATCTCGTCTCGGGACTGATGGAGGCAGCAGGGGTGGGCAGAGTTTTATGGGCAGGTGGGAGTGGCCTGCTTGCTTTTGTTGAACAATGTCCAGAATAAGCAGAAGGAACATGAAAACATCTGACTAATCCAGCACATATACAAAAAACCTCTTGCACAGTTCTGTCAAGCCTATTTTACTCATCATTCAGCGCTCAGACAGAATGCTGAATCATGTCTGATACATAAACCCTCCGGAGTCATTTTTATTATTATTATTATTATTATTATTATTATTATTATTATTATTGTTGAATTTGTTTTTAATTTCCCACCTGCACTGTCTAAAAAAAAAAAAAAAAANAAAAAAAAAAAAAAAAATCCTTTAAAGATAAGAGTTGGGGTGTGACAATCTGGACATTTCTGAAAATATATAAACAAGAAATCAGGCCTTAAAAAAAAAGTTTTTTGTGAAATGTTTCCAAGGCTTCGTTTGTATAGGACTTAATCAAAAGTGGATCACATGAGAAGCAAGTGTAGAACATTTTTATAATCAATATATATGGGATTTTTTTCTAAAATTTTGTAATTTTATAAAATTACTTTGTTCTAAAATTATTTCACTTTTTTGTAGAACTTTTTCCTCAACATTTTTTGACTTTTCTTTAATTTCTACAAATTAAAAAGTCAAATTTTCTTAAATTAATGACTTAGAATTTATTTCCTCTAACATTTTTGTTCTTCTATAATCAAAAAATTTCCAGAAACAGGAAAAATTGATAAGTATGGCCAAAAAAAAAAAAAAAAAAANAAAAAAAAAAAAAAAAAATATTTACATTTTCACAAGCCAAAATGTGTTCAATTTTTAGGTGGCAAATAAAAGACAAATTGAATAGTAAAATTGTAAAACTGACTTTAGAAAGGGTTAATTTTTAAAGCAACTGTTGTAGCAGCTGCTCAGCTGTTCTCTTTTTAATATATTTCTGGAAATATAAACAAATCAATTAAATCAGTATTCCCATGTCTATCTGACTTATAAATAGCTTATTCCCCTTAACTCACAACAAACTAAAGATATTATTCCTTATCCTCTGCCTCTTCTATCCTGCTTATTTAAATTTGTCTTAGGCAGATACACCTCCATGACTTCCAATGTTGACATATGCATAACACGTCATCTGCATGATTCATACATGTGCTGTATGAATCACATGGCTTGTGTGCAATATGAATCATACAGTACATGCAGAGCATCTTACTGTAAACACTTTTAATTCCTGCCAGTTGGGATCAAGCTGCTGTTGGTAAAAGTCGCTCATCTGTCCGTTGTTGTATCTGACATCACAAACATGTCTGTTCACATACAGTACAGCATTGCCACATTCCAGACAGATCATATCGCCACGGTGATATCTGCAGCCGCCGCTTTCTCCTGCTGCCACTTTCAAAGCCTCACTCCTTGCCCTTGTGGATGGTAGCTGGAGGGTAGAGGAAGAGAGGCGGGGGCAGCCAGAGCGGCGGCTTGTGTCCCACTGTCAGCTGCCCAGGCTGCTGTTGTTTTGCAGAGGGGCTTTGGGAAGTCCTTGCCCTCAGAGGTCAACTCACAACGCCTCCCAGTTCCTGCTTTGACAGACACCCAGCATTCATACAGACATTTTCCTTGTTCCATTTATCTGTGAGCCCCCCCCCCCCCCCCCCCCCCCCCCCNCCCCCCCCCCAGTTCAGTTCAGCCATTCCACAGAGTCTACAAAACTGGGGTGGCTTTATAGGAGGACAGTGTCAGAGTTAGATGAGTTTGTTTTCAACAGAATTGTTCACTTAAAGAGAACCTTGTGATTTACTTATTCAGCAAACACAGGAAAACGATACATAAACAGATCCAGCTGGAATTTTAAAGGAGAAATTTGCTGACTTAAGTTGCAATTCAAGCTTTTTTCAATCTGTGTTAATCCAACCCCAAAGTACACCCACTGCCTCACATCCTCTGACAGCCAGTGTGAAAATCCCACAGCAGCCTTGTTTGAACCTTTGTCATAATATCCTGTCCTTTGCCACGAACTCTGCTTTGGCCTGTGTGTATTCTGTCCAAAACTTAATTATTGCACCAATACCAGATGCCAGACTTCCTTTGGATGTTACCTACAGGAAGTGTTTTGACAGAGGTCCCATGACAGGGAAAGAAATTAAACGGGTCTGGAAGTATATAAATGTATTTCCCCCTATCAGGACTTCTCTATCAGCTTTGCTTTAAATAGTGCTGCTCTGAAGGAAATTAGATCCCATTGATTTTTCTCTTGTGAATTGGACCAGAACTTAGAACATTTTTACTTATTTGCTGAACTCTTATACTGTAAAGTCCAGTAGTACATGGATAATGGTTTTGATTGGTACTTCAAATGTGTATTTCTCATTCCATTTGCAGCATCCCAGCAGAATAAAGGACTCTGGACTAGCGGTTTAATGAAATTTAGTTTGTGCTTCTTTTTTTTTTCTAACATAACAACTGCATAAAACAACAGGAAAATTAATAACAACGCAGAGTTAACGCATGCTAACAGGCTCAACAACAATTAATTCATCTTTGATAGCCATTACGCACAGTAACACTAAACTTACATGGATAAATAAGTCAAAATCCTTTAAAATGTGCACTCAAAATAAACACGTTACCTCTTTGGCAATCAAATGTACTTCCATAAATTATTCAAAATATTCAGTATAAACAAAAGTTAGTGTGCCTGTAGCCGTCTTGCCATTTTCCTTTTATTTATTTATTTTTGGCAGACTACTTCTTCCAGCTAAGACTTCTGCTGGTTGAGGAAGTATAGAAAAATAAAATCTGGTTGGGTTGCTTGAAATGTGTGTTCGGATTTAGTCCAGATCTGGATTAAACTGTATTTTGATCTGGATCCAGATCTGGATCCATAATAAATAAACCACCTAAGTGGTTTATTTATTATCTGCAGGCTCTGGTTTGAACATATATTGACATATAGTACACAGAACTCGGTTATAACTGATCACAGATATGATATTTGGTGATCAATTGCAGTATGAGGTGGTAGAGTGTAATATCTAATAAATATAGTACTGTTAAATAGTACAACTGCATCTCTTGTATCTTATTAGGACATCTAGGAGCATTAGGAGAAATTACATGGAAGTGTTGATTAGAATAAAATAAGAGGTCATATACAGGGATCATGCTACCAGCCAGGCTAACATGTCATATGACTGTCATTAGTTTGGCCCTGTGAAGCAAACAGGCTTTGCTGTTGTGGTCTGAGTAAAAATGCCTTAAGCTCGGATCTGACTTTCTCTAGGGCTTCATACTTGTCCAGTAAAACAAGGTATACAATTGAGAATGATATTGAGGAATTGCCAGTTAAGTTTTACCTGTATGAAGATGAGTTTTACCTGTATGAATTAATCACTATTCAAAATTATACACTTTCAATGCCGTTGTAATGGCATTGAAAGTGTATGATTTTGAGCAGGAGGGGCTTAGTTGCTGGTAATGAACAGAAGATTGTTTCTCTCACTTCTCAGACACTTTTCTAAGGATTCACACTAATAACCTTCCAGTCTTACACCCTCTTTCTGAGTGTACATACTGTATGTACATATTAGAATTACCGTACATAGATTTCCTTTATAGTGCTGCATGGATCTAAATGACTGCCATTTAATTGTAAGTAAAGCGTGCATTTTAAAACTCGCTTAAGCAGCTACAGCTAACCACATATGATTTCATGATTGCAACACTGCTGATTTCGCAACACTAGATCATATTAAGATGCCACATTCGGTTGCAGATTAACATTGAAGAGGGAGGGACCTCAATGTGTTCCTTCATCATGGCATACTGTATAAGCAGTGATATTTAAGCATAACTACAGGTAGTATGTGGGGACTTTTTTTTTTTTTTTTTTTTNTTTTTTTTTTTTTTTTTTTTGAGTAATACAAATTTGCATATTTTGTGAGGAATGGAACCTAGCCTTGCTGTAATGAATTGCATTCCACTTATTGAGGGATTATTGACATTATGGCTAATTGGATATCCATGAAAATATTTAATACTATGCATGTTTTCAAAATGTGGTTTATGTTGCACTAAGGATTCCCAGTTTTTATTTTTCCAAAGCAAAGTGAGAGCCCTAGCCACTTTTAATCTTGAATTGGAGAAGCTGAGGATAGGGTAGATAGAATTCTTAGGGGTCAGAGGTTAAACATCAGATCACAAGTTGCTCTTTAAAAATAACACAGTTAGCTCTTACAGCAGACTGTAAAGCTAACAAGCTAAAAATATGCAAATGTGTTTTCTTTCTGTTGCACGTGAAAAGCTTTGTCTCGCTGCAGCAGTTTGTCGGTGTTGTGAAAGGGGAGGAATTTTTGGCTGAGGCCATGATAAAGGTGGTTGGAGCTGTCAAAATAACAACTAATTGAAGCATGCATGACTTTTATTTATTACAGTAGTAATTTCCAGTGATATCCAAATAAACAAGACTGACGTTTTCTTGGATAACTACTTAAAAGATAGAACCATCACTACTAGAAAGCAATTGGTTTGACATTTGCAAACATCCAAAATCATTATAATTATGTTATCTGTTGAAGCCTGGAGAGATGTAAGCTTGATCAGTTTGGTGTATTTTTGTTCACTTGTAAATCTTGAAACATGCACTAGCTAATATTTGTGGGATAATATTTAAAGATTTCAAGTTCTTGGATCACAGCTTTTTTTTTTTTTTTTTTTTTTTTTTAACAGTATACCTTGGTGTCATCTGCATAGTTAAAAAGCAACAACTAAGTGAAAAAGTCTGTTGAAAATAGTTTCCTGGTCTCCTGCTGGTCATTAATAATTATGAAGAGAGCAGATGTGACTGTGGACAGATGCAAAAAAAATGCCCAAAAGCAGAATAAGGTACAAGTGTATTAAAGTGGTCTTATGATCTAGTACATTATATACAAAGACTGTAATACTGCAGCTAGCTAGTCAGAACCTAAAATGGTTTGTTTTCGCTCAGTGTGCACAGCAGTGTAGCAAGGTAGAGTAGAGGTTGATAGGGCTGTGCCATATTGTATCGTTCATGATAATACCGGTGTAATTTTTTTGTCATATCAGGATATTTATGATATTGTGGTTTGACGCCGTGCAGATGTATTTCTACATCACTTACAACAAAAAGAAGCCAAACAACATGTCCAAAAGTTACATGATCACGGCTTGATAAATTAGCTCGTAAAAAGGAAGCTATCTCTCCTGTTTAGAAATGGTTTGACTACAAGACTAACTGGCTAACAGCCAATTGTGCAACCACAAAAAATTGTGGTGGATACAAGAAAGTCATAAAATATGTGAGGAGAGCCAAGCAACTGATTTGTGAACCAAAACAAGTGAGTGACGTTGATTCAGTCAAGGTAGCTGAAATCTCAGCGGGTTCAACGCCGAGTGACAGAAAAATGAAACTGTGGGTGAAATGAATGAAGCGGTGACTTTTTGTCAGTGGTGAACTGTTAGCTGTTAGCTTAGCGCTCACTTCAGTTGCGTTCTTTGCCTCATCCGAACCTGCTTCACCATGTGGGGCCCTCGCTGTTTTAGCATCCTGAGCTCCAATACAATTGCGGATATGACCAGTTAATTTAGCACAAGTTCAACTGTACTGTAACACCAGACTCCAGAACCATATTTAAATTTGATGTCATAGATCCTATTTAGCACTGGAGGGAACATCATAACCCGCCAAAGGTCAGCTCTCAGAACATCATCAGTAATTTCACTGTGCATGTTTTATGCTAGCATTTGAGTTACTGTTTACAACTTAAAATATTACAGAATTTATTTACTGAAGAGAACTTTCTACTGTGCCTACTTTTACACTTAATCATTTTATGATTTCTGATTTTGTCTTATGTTGTTTGTTTGCAGCACTATTTACTTCTCCAGTCGCCAATACAACATTGTTCAGTTTTACATTGTTCATGTCATTTTGAACATTGTTATTGCAAAAAATTCCTTGTGATATCATGTGGAAGTGGATTGGTGTGTTTTTTGTTTTTTTTTGTTTTGTTTTTTTGCCACATTAAAGGATTGCAAAATAAACTCCTAAATGAAAGTAAGGAACATGAAAATCTGTACATGTCCCCTTTAAAGGACCATACCATCCATTTTGCAAGTTTGAGCCTAATATATTCAATTTTCATACATGTAACANTTTAAAGGACCATACCATCCATTTTGCAAGTTTGAGCCTAATATATTCAATTTTCATACATGTAACATTACTGACAGTCATTTCCCAAAGTGTAGTACTGGAACGGTGAATTTAAAAATGTTTCCTACCTTCCAGACCTCCACTGGTTTCACTTCATTCTGGTACACTATTAAAATTAACTTGTTGATAGTTGAATCATTCTTGGGATAGGTAATTCATCATCGCCAACAAAACTGTAGGTTTTTGTTTTTTTTTTAAGATATGTAATTTTAGCGTTTAAGTGCACTAAAAATCATGGAGTGAATGTATGTCTCCACTAGGGAATATAGTCCCAAAAGAAGACCTGTGTTTATGGAAAAATTNTGAATGTATGTCTCCACTAGGGAATATAGTCCCAAAAGAAGACCTGTGTTTATGGAAAAATTTAAACAACCGTGACTCATAATTTTGCGTAACTATTAGCAGGCGAAACATGGATTTTTAAGGTGTGTGTATTGCTTGAATATTTGAGTTTGAAAAATTAAGAGATTTTGCAAAATATCAGGAAAGATGAAATACAGTTTTATGCTTTGGGAAATGATTGTCACTAACCTTACATGTATGAAAATTGAATATATTAAGTTCAAACATGCAAAATGGGTGGTATTTAAGTTAGATGGATGAAGTTATGATAAGGTCAGGTAAATATCAGTTCCATCATTTGCTTTATTTGGCCATGTACAGTGCATTCGGAAAGTATTTAGAACCCTTCACCTTTTCCTCGTTTTGCTACATTACAGACATTGTCTAAAAACCGGATTTTGCTTTACCTATATGGAGTATTCTGTGTAGTCTGATGAGGAAAAATAATTTTTAACACATTTTAGAGTATGCTTGTAACATATAAAAATTAAGAAAAACTGAAGGGGTCTGAATGCTTTCTGAAGGCATTGTAAACATCTTACTGCAGCATTCATACATTTCATTTGGCCATTGAACGCACCATCACTGCATCCAGGGGAACTTTGTATATTTTGTCTACAGAAATCACAGCACAGCAGGTGATGTGGGTAAAAACCTCCTCATGTTTATAATAATACTGTCTGCAGACCTCTGTACTCATAATGCTGCACTGGCTGGAATTAAGGTGATGTGAATCATTCTCTGCTCTGGCTGCATGATGTCATACATGCTGCATCATTGAATCAGCACACGACTGCGATGCTACATACACGCCTGCTGTAACCTTTTAGGCGCGGTGACTTTGGAGCTGAGGTGATGCTGTGCTGACACGAGCCGATGCTTGACGACAGCCGGTCCTCATGCAAGTGGATGATAGCGCTCTGTAATCCTCCAAACAGGGTTCAGAGAGTTCCCTTCTGCTTCAGTTCCTGTGAGTTTTATTTTCTGAAGGAGTCAGACAGACCAGGAGATGCGCCCGGCACGCCCTCCGTACGCAGATGCAGGGTCTGCATATGAGCAGCAGCAGATGGCAGAGGCAGGGGAAGTGACACAAAGAGTTCTGATTAAAGATAATGCTCCTCGTTAATCGAACTATCAGGACGGGCTCACGCAGCCTTTTGCTGATACGGAGACAGGACGAGAGATTACTCATTTTCGTAATGATGGAAGTGTTCAATTGCAAATTGAGGCTGATTATATCTACTGAGGACTTTGGCGAGGTGGTTTTTCAAATTCTGCAGCTCGTTGCTCTCTTGAAGGAGTGAATGAGCGCGGTAGGTATGAAATGCAGCAGATCCCTGTTCATCCTGAATGCTCCTGTAGGATGGAGCTTTCCTGCACGGTGGCGGGATAACATTGTATGTGGAGTCATATTTCCTATAATGTCATGAAAGCTGAATAACTCAGGCTTTGTGTACTAAACAGGCTGGAAAGCAGACATGGTGCGTTAAACGAGCAGTAAACTCACACACATAAGTGTTCCTGCCCTGTAGTGGACCCTGTCTGACTTGGCGCTCTGAGGCTAACATCCCCATCTTCTTCATTTACATACAAAAATGTGTGGTTCTACTTGTGTCTTATCTGCACACGTTACATCTTGCAGCTGCTGGCCTTTCAAGGTAAATATTTTGGCTATTGGGAAACCTGAGCAGTTTGATTTAAATTGCAACGGTTCTAATGCATCTGTTGGGCTTACATGCCCGTAGTTTTATACTTTCTGCAACTCTGTTTAACATCTTTTCATGTTTACTTCTCTGGGTACATGGGACAGGGCCACATCCAGCCCAGGAGCATCTGGATCTCTTCAACACTAACATCAGATAATGGATTGGAGCTGCTGAAAATGCAAAATGGCTGCACATTGTTGGCACAGTCGTCTAGTTATGTTTGTAAGACCTGAATTTAGTGCCTAGAGACAGTTGGAAGCTTTCAAAAAACAATTAAAAAGGGTAATTAAAACTTGTAGAAATCAACAAAAGCACACGCAGATAGCAAAAAGATGAATACGACTTGCAGATAGGCGACATTTTTGCTGCTGTACTTTACACAGAGAAGTACATTTATTGGAAGAGCTCCAGAAACGTGTCTCATAAACCTCGTCTGGGACAGCTGTCTGCTTAGCATCACGCTCAGAGCTGAGATCAGGAGCCCTTTGTAAACCGTAGGAACTTCCTCATGCTCTCTTATTCCATTTGTGGTTTATTTAAGCTCAGTGTCACATATACTGATGTTACATAAGTAAACACAGATAAATGGCACCTGCCCGGGTCAGAAAAGTGTGTTTGTATGTGTAGATGTCCATTTATGTGCACTTGTTTAGCTCCAGTTTTCCAAAGTATATATTAGGTTATGTGTTTACTTCTACATAGTTGGATAGTTTTTTAATGAAAATCTCCTCAAATGAAAACACAAAGGCTTGGAAAGTATTGTAGTGCAGCTCTGAAAGATTGTTTTGTGTTGTGCGAATGCTCAGGCGATTTGTCAAATGTAACTGGATTGCGTTCTCTCGCTCGCTGAAACTCCCGTCTGTTCCTGGAATGTGAGCTGACGTGTGACCCGCTATTGATTAGGACGAGATAATCAGGGTTCTGTCGTCATTGTCTGCAGCCTGCCCAGCTTGTCCCCATCACCGCATTAACTAAAATCACAAGGGTTTGGGCATTCAGGCACCATCTACAAGTGATTTACTTACCATCCAGACTTATAGAATCTCAGCAGTCCCACCGTTTTGTACTGCTTCTGCATTTTAGGTGGAAGACTTTCACTGCCGTTCTTTTGTTGCAAAGAAATTCCTGGCAAAGTCGAGTTTTTCAGGCACCAGAAGGGCGAAGGCATGATGCCACTGATGTGCTAAATATGCCTGTTTTTTCTCACTAACAACACTGAGAAGCCAAACAATACAAATGTAGAATAAATGTGAGATGAATTCATCATGGAAAATTTTTATATCACCCTCACTAATGTTACTATATGCGTCTTTAAAGGAAAGATATGATACAGGCTTATTTTCATAGGGTTCTATTTGAAACCTTCACAATGTGCAAGAACAAATTGATCCACTTCTCTCTCTTGCTGCAGCACCACTGTGCACACTGAATGAAAACAGGCTGTTTCCTCTTTAAGATCACCTCCCAAAAAGCCCACTCTGTTCTGACTGGCCAGCAGATGCTAGGCTCGTACTTAGTGTTTGTGTATGTGTGTCTTAGATGTGTAGGTGTGTAAATTTAAAGGACTGTACCACCCATTTTGCATGTTTGAGCCTAATATATTCAATTTTCATACATGTAACATTACTGACAATAATTTCCCAAAGCATACTACTGGAATGGTGAATTAAAAATGTTTTTCCTACCTTCCAGACCTCCACTGGTTTCAATTCATTCTGCTATTAAAATCAATTTGTTGATACTTGAAACGTTCTTGGGATAGGTAATCCATCATCACCAACAAGACGTGTATTCAGGGTTTTTGTTTTTGTTTGTTTTTTTTTTTTAAATTACGTAATTTCAGCGTTTAAGCTCAATAAAAAGCGCAGAGTGAATGTATGCCTCCACCGGGGAATATAGTCCCAAAAGAAGACCTGTGTTTATGGAAAAATTTTAATGACCGCAACTTCATAAGGCTGCGTAACAGGAGATACATGGATTTTTAAGGTGGGTGTATCGCTTGAATATTTGATTTTGAAAGATTAAGAGATTTTGCAAAATATCAGGAAAGCTGAAATACGGTTTTATCCTTTGGGAAATGATTGTCAGTAACGTAACATGTATGAAAATTGAATATATTAGGCTCAAACATGTAAAATGGGTGGTATGGTCCTGTAAAATGTTGATGTAAACATGTTGCAGATGTTTTCGGGCAGTTCAGGACTGATGGCTTGGATGCATTTTTATAGGCGTGAACCTTAACTTTTGCAACATTGACAATATTCAGCACATACTTTTTGTTATATTACAGCATAAAAATGAAGGTAATTAACAACAAGCATAATATGTCCCCTGTAAGGGTCATTGTTTTAATTTTTGAACCAAAAAATTATTGTTTCTACTGCAAGAGCCACTTGTCAGCACAGTTTATGGTAAACAGGGTCATGAGGACAGCTCAGAATACACTTCTATAACAGAAAGTCAAGAGAAAAATGGAGAGGAAATGCAAACAGGTTGTTGTAACCTGGAATTTTCTATTAGAATTATTGTGTTTTTCCTCCAAAGTTCAACATTGAGAGTAAAAATAATCAGAATTTAAAAAAGCATCCCAAAAAACAACCATCAGCTAAGTAAAATGAAAAGCTGCATCACGCTAACGTTGGTTGCAGTCATTATTGGCCGTTTGTTCACAGAGCTTCCAGAGATTGAAAGCTCATATTCATGCTGCTGCTGGGACCTTATTGACTGAAATTGGAAACTAAAGAACCCCCTAACCACTTTCCTCCCTCCTCTCTGTCTTTTCTCCGTGCTCTGTCCGTCCCTCAGAAGCCACCAATGGGACATGTAGTGATGGGATCTCTCTCTGCTCACCTTTACTGTAACAAAGCACTAGCAGCTCAGCCCTGGTGAACTTTCATGCACCAGTGTTGTTAGGTGTGCGACGCTGACGTGCTGTCACTCAGATCAAACAGGAGCGAGCTACAGTGACACATGCTGCCTGAGGCATCCGTCTGCCTGCAGCCGAGCGCTTTAAAGTCACAAGAGGTAAATAACCCTGTGCAGCACAACCTTTACAAAACACTGCTAGCAGATCAGAAAATACACCAGAGCGAGGTGATTACAAGCCTCGGCGAGTGTTTGAATGTTTGTGCAGCTGTGTGCTGTATGTAATGCGACAGCAGGTAAAACCGAGGAGGCGAGGAGAACCCGCCGTCTCCTTCTTTGCAGTTTTAATAAAAGAAGCAGAAGTAAACAAGACTATCCTAACCTTTAACTTGGACAACGTACGTGTTTAGTTTGGGTGCTTGCTCATGCACATTTAAAAACATGTTGACTGATGGTTATCAGCCTGTGTGTTGACACAGCGTACTACTACTACTACACACACACACACACACACACACACTCAGTACGCTGCTGTGTTGCTGTTAAAAGCCACGCCTTGGATAATTGTTTAGGCCACAGCCATCTGAGTTCATTAGGCAGCTTTTGTAGAAAAGCAGACTGAGGAGTTTGGCTGAAACACATGAAATCGGACTCGTTTTTACACAGCTGAATTAAAGGACCATACCACCCATTTTGCATGTTTGAGCCTAATATGTTCAATTTTCATCCATGTTATGTTACTGACAATCATTTCCCAAAGGATAAAACTGTATTTCAGCTTTCCTGGTATTTTGCAAAATCTCTTAATCTTTCAAAATCAAATATTCAAGTGATACACCCACCTTAAAAATCCATGTTTCTCCTGCTAATAGTTACACAGCCTTATGAAGTCACGGTCCTTTAAATTTTTCCATAAACGCAGGTCTTCTTTTGGGACTATATTCCCCGGTGGAGGCATACATTCACTCCACGCTTTTTATTGAGCTTAAACACTAAAATTACATAACTTCTAAAAAAACCTGAATACACGTCTTGTTGGTGATGATGGATTACCTATCCCAAGAACGTTTACAGTATCAACAAGTTGATTTTAATAGCAGAATGAACTGAAACCAATGGAGGTCTGGAAGGTAGGAAAAACATTTTTAATTCACCGTTCCAGTAGTATGCTTTGGGAAATGATTGTCAGTAACATTACGTGTATGAAAATTGAATATATTAGGCTCAAACGTGCAAAATGAGCAGCATGGCCCTTTAAACAATTGTTACATATCAGCCGTCACTCTGTATTTCTCTATTTACTCCTGCCAGACAATCGTGTCCCTTTTTTTTTTCTACGCACCACAAGCTTTTGTATGAAATTGTTTGTTTTCTCACACTATCATTGTTCTGTCCCGTGACAAAAATAGAACAAAACACGAAGACTTATCAACATGCAAAGTAACAAAAGGAATTAACAAGACAAACCAGTTTTGATCCTATTTTTAGAGGCAAACTCACTCAAAAGATTATTTTGTGGGGTTTTGTTATTACATGTTTTCCTTCCCAGCTGTCGAAAATAGATGCAGACATGTTGGCCTTTGTAGTCTCTGTATCTGGTTGCTGTCAGGACAGGATGAATGAGCCTGCTTTGGAACAAGGTAAGATTCAGCCTTTCTGGGCTGATTGAATTAGACGGAGGCAGCTAAATGCTGAGCGTTCATAGACATGGATGGCTGAGTTTCTACTTGGAGAGATCCAAGTGTTGGCAGGCGATCCATTTTACAGTCTAGAGCCTCTAATCCAAAAGCTGAGTTGTAGGAAGTGTTCAGTGATGGGAGAACGACTGAAACACTTTCCGTGAGTAACGGTACGAATGCCACAGTAGAAAAAATGCACATCTTGCAGATTTTCACATTCTTATTTTCATTTAGTACTTACATACAGTACTTGATCATAAGTACTATAACTATGTACTTAGTTGCTTTCCATCTCTGGAACTCTTGTCAAAATTTTGTGTTCATTGTGATTTTATGCTTTAGTTTTACCAGTGGCGGGCCGTGTATTTTACACATAGGCCTTCAGTGCTATCCTCCCATAATTAAACCACCTTCTAATAACCTCAGCATGACACTAGGGCGGCACGGTGGTGCAGTGGTTAGCGCTGTTGCCTCACAGCAAGAAGGTCCTGGGTTTGATTCCCAGCCGGGGCAGGGCCTTTCTGTGTGGAGTTTGCATGTTCTCCCCGTGTCCGCGTGGGTTCCCTCCGGGTACTCCAGCTTCCTCCCACCTCCAAAGACATGCATGTCAGGTGAACTGGGAACTCTAAATTCCCATAGATGTGAATGAGAGCCAGAATGTGTTTGTCTGTCTCTGTGTATCAGCCCTGCGATAGACTGGCGATCTGTCCAGGGTGAACCCCGCCTCTCGCCCTATGACCGCTGGGATAGGCTCCACCCCCCCGTGACCCTCAACAGGACAAACAGGTTTAGAAAATGGATGGATGGATGACACTAGGGCTATAGGCTGCGTTATTCGACATAACCAGCCCATATTCACAGTGATAGTAACCTTTATTGAGTGGAATAAAGTGATTTAAAACAAGGATCAACACCTATGACAATTACAACACGCTAACAGCAGAGACATGAATAGGATGTAGCATTATTACGCATTATGACAGGATGCTGCATCACAAATAGACACGCATAGCCCAGATCAGTGTCAGACTCATTACCAAAGAAACAGGAACAATTTAAAAAGAAACAAGAACCATCACATTTACTCATACGACCAGCAAGTAAGAAAAAATGCTGTAAAACACAAATAATACAATCAGATTCAACAGGCTTCTCCACAGATTCCAGCCATAAAAATCCATCAAACTTACCAAAGCTGCTCATCATCTGAAGACAAAGTCCATCCTCCTTTCTGTCTTTAGAAAGAGTTTAACGACACAGCTGTACAGTACATCAGTGCATTTCAGTTCCAAAATGTGAAAAAAGCGCTGCTACTAAACCATTTCTTCTCCTTCAGCCATTGTGCGTTAAAAAAACAACAGGACTAAGTAAAAATCTAAATAAAAAATCTAAAGCACTACATCTAAAAATCTACACATCAAGAAAGAAAGTTTAAATAAACATTAATGCTACATTATATGCTAGCTAGGTTTACTTGAGTTAGCTAAGCTAACCGGCTCTCTTCTTCCTCTCATGAATTTCTGGCAGGCTGTTTAGCTGTTAGCATAATGCTGTACAATGACGTAGGCCAAGGCCAGCTAGAAGGCCCTGATGTGTAAAAGAATACGCCCAACACGGAAAACTCGATATCTGATTGGTTAAAATATATGACAATCAACAACATCGTCCCATTAGCTTGAATAGCAGAGGGGATTCACTGGAGATTCTGAAGGCCTCAGGCTAGATTTTTTTTACCCAGAGACAGCACAGGTGGAAAATCTGATTGGATAAAAGCTCTAATTTCTATGAGCTGCACTGAAAGCAGCGCAACTGAGGGAGAGAGTAGTGATGAAATGATGTTAATAACAAAACTGATGGGAATGAACTTTGTAAAATACATATAGCATTAATTAAAATATATATTAAATTATAAAATCATAATTTGATGATTCTATCTCTAGACCAGCAGAGAAGGCCTTGCTGGCCCTGACGGCACACCACTGAGTTTTACTTTGATCTGTTTTGCAGAAGAGAAGGTGATCAGCAGATGCCAGTGCTGGGATTTAATACAAATCATGTGGTTTGCAGTGTATTTTTCAAACAGTAATCTTTGATATTAGGGTGCGTTTAGGGGCTTGACTGTTGGTGGTCCAGTGGACTGTCCAATCCAGTTGTTAACAAGAGCAGCATGTCTCGTCTGAGCTCTTCTTCCCCCCAACAGCCAGGCAGTTTGGAGCAAAATCATGAGGGGGAGGGGAACGTGGGAGCGCTGGGGTCGTTCAGCCTGGTTACATTAGCTTCAGCCCTCTCTTCCCAGCGCTTAGACAGTGATCGATGGGCTTAGACATGCTCTGTGGGACAGGTGGTGGGTGNGGTTTGCGCATTTTGTTGTGTCCTCCTCCCCCATGATTTACTTCACCGGGGTAGTCTGCTGAAATCTGAAAAGTGTGAGAGAGCGAGGGAAGGCTGCACTGTTGTTTTGTTGGAAAAAGGTTGCCTCGAAACTGAATTTATTATTTGAGATGTTTCTCATTTTCCATTCAAGATTTCTCTGAGGTGCTTCACAGGAAGTGTGACATAGGGAAACATTCAACCTTCTCGCTGAGAAGCTGTAAATTATTTTGTTCTATGGAGAAACTGCTTTTTCCTGTGGAAAATACTCATTCTTTTTTCAGCATGATAAAGCATCCTAAATGAGCGGCCTTTGCTGTGTGGTTGAGACTGTTGCTGTCCTGGGTTAACATGGCTGCCATGGCTGACAGATGCCAGAAATAACCCTGCTGGGTCACACTAACCTCTTAGAACTGGGCAAAGCTCCAGATCTCAATTAAGTGATGCTCTCTCCTTCCAGAAAAGGCCATGATATTTAAATGCAGGATTTCTCTCTGATGATGTGAGGGTAGAGAACCAAAGAGCTTTATGGACCTGAAAAAATTACCATATATACTCGACTATAAGCCGATCCCCGATTTTGACCTGCAACTTCAGATTTTTAAACAAACCCACTTATAAACCAACCTCCTGATGTTGTTCCATCAATTTATTTGTTTAGCAAATTACCTGTTTTTCTGGGTATTGTCATAGTATTCCTCTGATTCTCTGAAAATAATCCAAATACCGGTAAACAGCTGATTACCGTAAGTGGCATTAGCTAACATTAAGTTTTCCGGACTCCTCTTCCTCGTCTGAATCCCATTGATGAAGGTAAGGAAAGCTTTACAAATGAGCTATAATTATCATGGCGCTTATTTAGCTTATTTNTTTTTTTTTTTTTTTTTTAAGAATCTCACCCGTTACGTGTTTTCAGTAATTATCCTATACCTGAGTCGATGTGGGCCTGTCTATGTGCTGGACAGTTAGCAAATTACCTGTTTTTCTGGGTATTGTCATAGTATTCCTCTGATTTTCTGAAAATAATCCACATACCGGTAAACATGATATTTATTTCAGCAGCTGATTACTGTAACTGACGGATCACAGCTTACTGGCCGCCGCAAAACGTGCTGGATAAGATGTTTAGTCAGGAAATACATCATTCTAAGGTATGATTTAAACTATTTTCCATAGGTAGTGGTAATGGGTTGTATTTCTACCCCTGGGATCCGATTTGAATTACTCGTGTATAAGCCGACCCCCGATTTGTGTTGTGAAATTTGGTTAAAAATAAATAAATAAAAAACTCAGCATTTGCTTGAGTATATACAGTAGTTTAATAAATGAGTGGGTTCTGCTGTGGCTTCATTCATGTTTTCCTGAAAATAAGGAAGTTCACCAGTAAAACCCTTTGAAATCAGTATTTAATTCTTTGGAATCAGTTTTTGCATAAGAGAATGTTCATAGCATCGTCCCACTGTGAGAAATGACCTAAACATGCTGCTGAAGCCAGAGAACGACTCACCAGAGGATGAAACAGACTGATGCAATGCCCAAACCGTTTCTCCTGCTGATACTGGGGCTGTTGTTGCTGAGATTCCTACAGGTCGACTCTGGATGCTGTTAAGCTTGTACTGCCTCCAGCTTTTATCTGTGTGTCTGCCTGACAGAAAATGAAATATAAAAAGGTTTTTTCTGTCAGCACCTCAGCAAAACCTCAAATTTACACCAAAGATATGATCGCACAATCTACACTTCCTGAAAAAACTTGTTTGCTGCTGCTTCTTAGCTACGTGAGGGAAGATAAACAGAACTGCCAATGTATCAAAAAAAAAAAAATACTGGAAAAAAGACATTTTCCTTTTGCAAATCTATATATAATTTCCTAACATCTGGTCAGTTAAGCATGTGTCTTCAAGAATAATCCAGCTTCTCCTGTAAATTGGATTATTCTGTTTTCAACACGGTTTCTGCCATTAATTTTACATTTACTGCATTTTCTCTTCTAAACACCAAATAGCAGGTTCTTCTAGAAAAATCCTCCAGCACACAGGAGATGCTTGTTTAGAGGAGTTTACGATATTATTATTAGCTGTTAAATTGAGAATGACTGAAGAGACAAAAACACAATCAGGAAACCACACTTCATCAAGAGATAATATGTTCTTTGATAAGTCAACCAATGTCGTATCCGGGCTGGTATTATCGGCTGATAATCGCTTTTCTATTACGAAAAATACTTGTTTCCAGTTGGCTGGCTTTACTTTTTCTTTAAAAATGTCTGTCAGTTTGCAAGATAACTGAGTTAAAGAGCACGCAAGAACAAGCATTAAATGCTGATTGGAACATAATTTCTCTTAACAAAAATGTTATATTCATCTGATATCAGGCTGAAATCTTTTTATATATCCTATATAATGTATATTGGAACATGTTTTCTTAATTCAGGTTCAATTTTTGTAATGTTTTTATTGAAATTCTTAGAACAACTTTAGTTTCAGCTTACTACAGCTTATTACAGAATTTACAGCTATATTTTCTGCTACTGTCTCTCTGTTGTTCGGCAACATCCTGAGATGTCGCTGTCTTTAATAGCCAGCTTTGAGAGATCCTTACCAAAAATGTTTATTTTCTTTATTATGTTTTATGTAAAAATAAATAAATAAATAAAAATAATAATCAAAGGCCTCAAAATTGCAGCATCATGTTCAGAAACATGCAGCAAAGAGCGCTGAGCAGCAACATGTTCCTGCAGCTTCAGATAGATCTCAGAGGTAAAAGGCTAAAAAGCACATTTAGTGTTTTCGTCGGAGATTTCTGTGAAAAGAGATGCAGTCTGATCCATTTTTCCACTTCCTCCCTGTGTGAGTGTGTTTGTGTGTGTTTGCAGTGTTAGTTGGGTTCAGGGGCGGCGGGGAGGCGGTTAGCATTGTGGCCGTGTCTGTGTTGATGGAGGAAAACGGGGGCCTGCAGGATCCTGTGTGTCAGCGGCCTGCATGTGAGAGACATTGCCTGGCGGAAGTGCATCACTGGCAGATGGCCAAAAGTNCCAACACACACACACACACACACTCCTCACCCTCCTCTTCCTGGTCTATCTTCCTCTTTTGTTTCTGAACACAGAGAACACAGAGTCCCTTTAAGGCCGCTGGGAAAACATATGGAGCTTCTGTCACAAACAAGGCTTGTTATAACGTGTTATAACAGCAGCATATAAGCACATTTACTCAATCACGATTACTCTGAGGAGCTGGTCATCGAGTACATGCATTGTCTGCTATTTTCTGCATCTTTTTTATATATATATTTTAGAGGGAAATATTGTATTTTTACTCCACTACACTCATTCGAGCTACAAGTTACTTTAAATTGAACATTAAACTAAAGTTAGCATTGCTGCTGTTGTAAAATACTCCGTATAACAGCCTTGTTTTAGCTAGGTGACACAATTAATTTAAACATTATCTCCTGAAATTTAGAAGGGAAAGATGCTGGAGTTTATCCTTTCATGAAAGACTTTTTATATCCAATTCTGTTGATTTTTTTTTTTTTTTTTTTTCCATTCTAGACTCTAAAACAGATATGGAGAGAGAGGAGAAAAACAACATTCTGACAGGGGCTTTTCATCACTGTGTGTACATATACTTTGGATACTTGAGTACATTTACCTGCTAATCCTTATTTACTTGTAATGGAGTTGTAGGTTTCCTGTCTTGCTCTTGCATCATAAATGCATTATTTGCTTTTGCTTCTTCTGCTGTCCTTCACAGCGGTTTATGACGAGGAATTTTTGTTTACACTGTGAGGAAACTCCGGCTGCTGTGACGCATTTGCATTTAAATGCAGCTGGATTTTGATTGGATGGAAGCAGCTTGCAGACTTTCAGTGAAGTTGTCTTGGTAGCTCTGCTCTCTCTTCACTCAGGGAGGGAAGACAGCACAGGAAATACGTTGAGAGGGAGTAACACCTGCTGCCTCAAAAGATCACACACACGCACACACACACACACACAAGCCACATGTGTGCCAACATGCTCAAGGAAAACCAGACTTTTGTTGTTGAGAAGTCGATCGGCTGTTTGATCATCAGTTAACATCCCAACTGAAGCCAGACTTTTAGGTAGTTTTAAGTGTGTTACCACGGCAACTCTGCAGCTCACATAACAGGAAAAGGTCATCAAACTAAAATGTGCATAGTTGTTTATCACTCCAGGTGGCTTTAATACTTATTTCACATTTAAAATGTAAATGTAGCATTTACCAACGACATGCGTTTATAGTTTGGCCGTAATTGCTTTCTGTTCTTTTTTTTAATCTTTTTTTCCAGGCGTGGAAGAAGCGATGGTTCATACTTCGCAGCGGGCGCATGAGTGGTGACCCCGACGTCCTCGAGTACTACAAGAACGACCACTCCAAAAAGCCCATCCGGGTCATCGACCTTCACTGCTGTGAGCAGGTGGACGCCGGCCTGACGTTTAAGAGGAAGGAGTTCCAGGACAGCTTCGTGTTTGACATCAAGACCTCAGACCGCACCTTCTACCTTGTGGCTGAGACCGAGGAGGAGATGAACAAGTGGGTTCGCTCCATCTGCCAGCTGTGCGGATTCAACCAGTCGGATGACAACCACGGTAGGGCATCCCAACCTTTCCTACTTCTCTGTTACTCCTCCTTAGTTTCTCTTTATTTCGCCTTCACAATGAGGACACACAAAATGATGTTTGACTTTTAGGATTTCTGTCTTTGTTAAGGAAAATGTAAAGATCTTTGTCTAATAAATATAAGCTGCATTTGGCCTCGTAAATTGTGTGAAATATGTGAAATAAGTATTTAGATCCCTTACTGAAGTAAAAGTGTTAATATCACAGTGAAAAATTACATTACAAATAAATTCTTGGCTTGAAGAATTAGCAGTAAAATGTATTCAAGTATCCAGAGTAGAAGTACTCATTGCAAAGTAGAATACAGTTTTAATTTGCAGTTAAAATAAATAAATGAATAAATAAATAAAACTTTTCCTAGTAATTACACAATCAGATTGGGTAAAAATTTCAAACATCTCAACTGGAATAAAGTGACCCAGTTTGGAATCCTATTGCAAAAACTCCCAGTTTCTGTCTTTTTACTGTTTTCTTGTCATCCGTCTGTTTTGTCGGTTGTTAATATAGTGATTTTTTTTCTTTGATTTTCTGCATTTATTGAAATACTTAAGCATATATGTAAGAAAATATACTATCACTATGTTTTATGTTTTAAGTCTGACACAGAACTTTCTTATTGGAGCAGCTTGCAGCTTAGGTTTACAAAAAATCCAACAGCAAAAGTCCAGTCACATGATATCCATTTGTATTTGTTCCATCTTTGTTATTTGAGAGCGCTGAATAGGAACATCCCTGCCAAATAAATGGACAGCGTGTCTGGGAGGGTTATTGATTTTTTCTCTTTATTTGTTTTGTTAAGAAAGGGCCTGACTCATCCAGGATGATGGAAATTCTTATACTGGATATTTGCCACACCTGCAGTTTTACATTTAGTGTGGATGAGAAAAACTCACAATACTAAAAAAAAAAATAGAAAGAAAAGAAAATAATTTATTCATGGTACTGCTGAAGCACTTTAGATAAAAGCATCCATCAAAAGCGAGCATAGCGATAGCATTTTAAGTAAAAACTCACCTGCCTGGCTCTCTGAAGCCCACTTCATTACCGAAGTTGAACTCTCTGACCACAGCCGTTAACAAATGCTGCATGTACAATGTGATAAATCCAAATTAAACACAGAATACAGGACAAACATCTCTAAAGTCCTGTCGCCCTCTAAACCGCACTGTAAGCTCTTCATTTATCCAGGCTCATTCACTCATGTTACAACCTTCTTTATTTTGTTGAAAAGCAAATCACAGGTTCATAAGCAGGAGTGGCTGTGTGCAGATGATTGTTAATTATTTTTGAGGATTGAACAGCTGCAGCATCACTTATGTCGCTGCTATGGTGAGCTGTAAATGTGCAAACTTACCTTGTGCAACTTCCACATTATGCAATTCTGACGAGCTCAATGTGAGTTGCTAAGATGCTTATAACTGTTCATATCTGAGAAATCAACATGTAATATTTTATGAACCAGCTCCTGCCATCTTCCTCATTTCTCCCCGTCCAGATTGCTCTGTTGTTTTCCCTCCATCTGGCAGCTGGTGGACGTTAGTCTTTGCACACATGGCTGCTCATCTGTAGCATGCAACACATCCAGATGTTGAATCAGAAACAGCTGTGGAGTGTGTAAGAATCCTCCCATCATGAGGGGATCCCCTGATCTGAGTTCAATAACTAGCTGTGAATCTCAAACTGATTCAGTTGCGTTAGTTTGTGTGCTTACTTGTGTGTGTCTGCATACGTGTGTGTGTGTGTGTGTTGGCCAGCAGGGTGTGGCTGTGGAAATGGGTTTGTGGAGTGTGAGGGTTGATGTAATGACAGCTGCTTCAGTGATTATGGTCCCTGTGATGTAAACATTATATCAGGCATTGTAATATTCGATCCTGTGAAAGTGTTTTCACTGAAATAGTGAGTTCCTCTTTTTGAGAAACTTTAAACAGAAATTGTTTTCTCAGTCTGTCCAAAGTCAATTGTGTTTGCAGTGAGAAACTACAAGCAGAAGTGAGAAATGTGTTAGTTTTCTCTGAAGAACTCAAAGCTTCTTTCAGGAAACTTCGTGATGCTCAGCGTTTTTATTTTTGCCAGAGGCCTGTAATTTTCAGAGAAATGTTTTTCACCCCTGCTGATTTTCAACAGCTTTAAAAAAAACTCAACAAACGTCTTCTCTCAGTGTTTCAGTGACCTGGACAAGCGTGAAAATGTTCTTCAGAGAATTTTTGCAATTTCCACGTAAATATAAATCAAAGATACAAACCTCCTTATTCCTTTAAGTCTCAGTTTTTTGTATTTGTAGTTGGCTTTAAACGCACCACGCCGAGTCTTAGTCAAATTATGAGCTAAATATCCTGGATAAAGTGTTAGATATTATTCATTCATGTATCTGCTCCCCATGGGCATAACTGCTCCATTTGCCACTGATTCCCAATGATGTCATTACACTGTATTAAGTAGAGCCAGAGTGATGCTGGATTATTGAAACTATTGATATTACATAAAACCATTTTCATAAACAGGCAGGAATCCCTCATATTTGGTTATTAAAGAGATGTGACAAGCATGAGAACATGATAAAGTGTATAATCAAAGATGATAGTAAATAAAGATAACAGGAAATTTTGAACAGCAAAATTGACAAAATTTCTCAGAAAGTTGATAATTAGAAATAAATAGAAACTGAAATGTAACAAAAATTGAACTTGAATTACAAAAAATAAAGCCTATAAAACAGATATATCCATAATAAGTAAATATCAGCCATAAAGTATATCATCTTTGCAGTATATTGGTCAGACTCTAGTCTTTAATTTTGTGGAAAAGCACTTTTTTTTTTCTTAATTCTTTTTTTTTTTTTTTTTTTTNTTTTTTTTTTTTTTTTTTTGCAAGAGCAGCCATTAATCTGAAATACAATAAAAAGTACGTTTATGAATATGATTTTTGGCACAATTGAAAATTCCATCTGACCCTCTGAGCTGATGATGACAGCAGCTGGGTGTGAACCTTCTTCCCCTCCTCATTCCTCCTTTTCTCATTTCTTCTCCCTCCCTCTCTCTCTCCCTCCCTCCCTCCCTCTCTCTCAGACACCCACACACACAAACACACATACAGTTTAGGATCAGCTCTTATAAAACAGCTTCGCACAGAGACGTTTAAGGTCAGTGTTTCTCCTTTTCTAAGGAAAAAGGTTATTGGCTGTGATGTGAATCACCGTCTCTTCTGATATTGGCCTGTTTCCGAGCCAAATATTAGGTTGTTATATGTGTTGCTTGCATGAGGAGCTGAGGAAATGAATACTCTGTCACTTCAACGGTTTTCATCAATGTTGACCTAGAGTGGAGCTAGCTGCTGTTTGGTGGGTATTTTTGAGTGTGTCTGTGTTCTAGTCAGGCGTATTTTTTAATAAGATTGATGGAATAATCAGGTGATGCCAGATGTAACCTGTAACTACAGGTAAACTCTCTGAACCCTCTGAATAAGGAGCTCATTGATTTTGCAAGTTTGAGCCCAATAAATATAATTTGTATACATTACTGCCAACCATTTTCCAAAATGTACTACTGAAGCAGCTTTTACTGAGAAATTAAAAATGACTTCTACATTCGGACATGCATATTAGCAGGCAAAGCGTTTAATTTTAAGGTGGGTGTATCACCTGTACATTTCATTATGAAGGGTTAGAGGATTTAGCAAAACAACAGGAAAATTCAAGTACAGTTTTGTGTTTTGGAAAATGGTTGGCAGTAATGTAACATGTATGCTGGTAGCATTTAACCATGTAAAATCTCCGGTATTTTCCTTTAAGACCCGTTTCTGGATGTTTTCACTCAGTGTGCACAGTAGTGCTGCGGCAAGGGAGTGCAGAAATGGATCAGTTTGTTTTTTGCATATTAAAGTGTTACAAACGATTGAAAATAGAGCCCTAATTGAAAATAAGAAAATGGAAATTGGTAAAATATGTCCCCTTTAATGTGTACAGGAAGTCTGTGAAGACACGTTTATACTGGTAACTGCTGAAACTCTCAGGCTTTTGTGTACACACGTGAAAAACTACCAGCTTCCTGGTTACAGTCACGGCAGCAAATTCCATTTTTGATAACACAGTCTCGCTGTGTGGAAATTCTTAGTGGAACATACTTTTGTCCAATCAGGTTGGCAGAAAGTACCTGTTTAATAATAGGGCATGTTGATGCTGATGGTTATGTGTGTGTGTGTGTGTGTGTGTGTGTGTGTGTGTGTGTGTGTGTTTGGAGGGAGATTCCTTGAAACAAACTGATGACTTCCTGTCTGTGTCAGTACTCTTCATCACACATCCTTCATTCTCTCATCCTGCATCCTGCAGAGTTATTATATATGATGAAATATGTAGATATAAGCTAGAAAGGTAAAAATGCAACTTATACATTTCTGGGTGCATTTAGCAAATGGTAGTACAAAAAGGAGGGTTTAGTTTACTTTAAAAAAAATTGATTGATAATGATAAATATCACTCTAAATGGATTCTTAAAGTTACGAGTAGTATTCTTGATGAATGAATCTTATTTATGATATGGGATTAGAAGTTTTAATCTTGAATATATATAAAGCTTATGGTTGATTTAAGACTTAAAGATATGGAGTTACAGAGTTGGCACAATGAGTTACACAGTAACCCTCTGTATGATAATTAAAGTTGATTTTGATTTTGAGAAATATCTCACTTTGTTGAGCCCAGCTGACAGAATTTATATGTCTAAATATCAGTGCAGGAGTCATAATTTGCCTGTTTCAGAGCGTAGTGTGTGTACGTGATAAAACGCCCAAACTGTGGACTTGTTGTTTGATAGGTGACGAGTTTCACTATGTGCTTATTTGTTTTGTTTTTTTAGGACAGAAATAAATTAAATAAAAGATATTATAAAGTCAGTCCTAATTTTGACAAGTTTAAAAAGTTGATGGGCACAAAAAATGTTAAAGACTTGTTTACTTTGGTTACATTTATAAAAAACTAATATTGTGCAGCTGTTAATTTCTACATGTAATCGACTCATAATCAAAGTATTTTGGTTTGTATCTTTGGTTGGACGCTGCTTGTTGTTTTGTTCTTTTGTTCCTTAAACCCTGGAGAGAGTCTAAAGGAAGATAAATAAATGATCAAATTATCAATCCTGTTCTCGTGTGTGTGCGTGTGTATGTGTGCGTGTGTGCAGCATGTTTGCTTTTGAGCTCTTATCAGTTCAGCCAGAATCTTTCAGTTGCACGACTGTTTAATAAGTTGTAATTGATGGTAATCAGAGATAAGAAAAGGTAGCAGACGTGCGCACACACACGCACACACACACGCATCTTTTAGCAGTTAAGATATTCTGTGGTTTCTGATAGGCAGCTGCTGATCTGAGCATGTGTGTCACCTCACAGACTGGGAATTCCCTGTCTCAGAAAAAACAGACCATCTTTAAAAACATGTTAATTCCTCTAAGAAGAGGCAGGATGCCAGGATGTGTGCAGATATAGCATGTTAGCATTCAAGCAGAGCTTTTGGTTGGGACGTCTGAGGTGCAGCATTGATGAGGTTTTGCAATCTTGATGTTTCAGAACCAATCTGCTGTCTTGTTTCTTTTTCCGGTGAAGCTATGGTACAAATGCAAAAATTATTTGTAATGCATATAAAATAGACCCAAAGAAGACATTATTAGAGCTTATGGAGCATACTTGTGGTTTTGTATGTTTCAGCCACAATCTGCATGCACACTACGTTGCTGCAGTAAGTGTTCGCAGGAGAAACATTTAGTTTTAAGGTGGGTGTATCACCTGAACATTTGATTTTGAAAGATTTGGAGATTTGACAAAATAACAGGAAACTGTTTTAACTTAACATGTACGCAGGTAGTATTTATTGCGCTTAAACATGCAAAATCACTGGTATTGTCCTTTAAACAAAAAAAAAGCTCTTTTACTTAGGTTTATTACCTGCAGAACAAAACATGTGCATATAGTACATAAACACATTCCCCCTCCCTTTGCATTTCTCTCTCTCTCTCTCTCTCTCTCTCTCAGCTCACGCCTGCCCGTTCTCTTCCCTTCCCAATGTGCCCTTCATAGCCATTGATTTTTGCTGCACTAATGAGACTCTTTGGTACAGGAAGGTCAGGTTTCTGCTGCCACAGAGCCATCTGAGGACTCTTTTCTGTTTTTGCCGAGCGTCCCGCAGCAGCACTTTTAGCAGCACGGCGGGAACCCAGAGACTTTACAATCTATACATATCATCACAGCCATCAAAGACGAGGGACGGGATTTCTTTTCTTATACTTTTATTTTTGTAAATTGTTCAAACAACAGTGGACAAAAACAACAAAAGTCCCCACCCTCAGTTCAATGACGCTGCAATGAAACAAAAACGACAAATAAAACTACATCACAACAAGCGATGATAACATATGGATACATACAAATAAAAATTAAGGACACACAAAAAAAGAGAAGAAAAAAAAGAAAATCTGCATATATTTTTAGCCAGCATCTCATAGTCTCTCTAAAAATGAGTAGAAAGGAGCCCAAATTCTCTCGATTTTGTCAGATTTTTTTTTTTTTTTTTTTTTGTCATGGATGGAATTTCTGACTGTAAAAAAATGGGAATTCTGCAGAATTGTGAGTCATGATTGGGTTTGGTGTGGCATTGTTTAATTTAAAAAATCCTTTTAACATATGAACTGAAGGCATATGAAGAGGTAGAGGTACAGTAACAGTTAACGAGGTAGCTGGTTAGTGATCCTCAACATTTTTCTAGCTTTCACAATGTTACGATGGTGTTAATGCTGTTGATATCAGATAGTGATGACGGCTTCGTGTGTGTGTTTGTGGTGTGTGTCGGGGTGAGGGGTGGGGTGNCTCCCTGGGTGCAGTCTGATGATCAATCACAGGCTTTCTTCTGCTCTCTCCCATCTGTTTGAACTCCCAGACAGCGATAATCTCATCTACGAGATGAGGTTTTTACTTGTCAGCAGTCCTGTTGAGCTTTTTTTTTTTTTACGTTCTCTCTTTCAGATGATGGCTCCCCCTCTGGTGCGTTTTTCTCCTCCTCATTGCACTGCTTGTCCCTGTATTGTTTTTCATTTGCTTTGTTGCCCTGAAGACGACGAGAAATGGAAGAAGGAATTCCTACAAAATCAGCAATTCCAACAGTAGCCTCAGCAGTTTTTTTGTTAAAATAAGGTCCTGAAAGGAGATTTATTCAGACAAGTAATATCTCACAGTACATTAAACAACGGTGGCCTTTGGATTTGTCGAGTGCCGCTGTATATTTTTGTATGTCTAAAGAAAGACATCCTCTTAATATGTATTTAAAACTGCGAAATGAATCAGATTGATTTCACAGCTTCATTCATCAGGATTTTGACCTTGACAGCTTATCGGTGTTTCAGTTTCCTTTTTCAAAATCAGTGAAAGTCTCACTGCTGAGGAAATGTTGTAATATTCTAACTGAAAACTTCCCATTTACCCCCAAACAGAAGCTATGCAGAGATTGAGCACAATGTGAAAGACTGAAGAGGAACCTACTTGTAACAACAGAGTAAAGTTGTGGTTATTTTTTTTTTGCTATTCTTTAGAAATGTCAGTTGAAATTTAACCAGTGTTTGCAAGACATAAAGTTCCTTGACAAACAGGAATTTCACTAGATGGGACAAACAGTAAGCAGGATTTAATAGTTGCATAAGGCACAGTAATCAACTGTAAATTCAGATATTCCCAAATAAAACAAGCTGTGCTGGTGGATCTATCACAGCTCAATGAAGTCATCCAGTTTCTCTAGTTTAAATGGTTTTATGCCGCATACTGTATGTACAGTAACTGCTTGTACTGTTATATTCCCAACACATTAGGCGCTTTCAAATCTAATGTTTAAAACTAAACTGAAAATACTTTATCTGGATCTAGAGTAGAAACTGTGTGGCTCCTTCAGCGACTTCCTCGTCACATTCCTACTGTGCTTCAGGTACTGTGAAGATTATGGAAATTAGAGCAAATGTGACAGTCCTGTTATTTCCACGTGTGCCAAAATGTACCAGCAACAGAAAAACATGGAGGAGCTTCTTTTTGTTGTTCTGATTCATGGTTTTGTGAATAACCTGAAAAAGCTTTAAACCTTGCTGTTGCTGTTTGGCCGTGTGCAAAAAAAGAAAAAAAATAGGGGTTGTCCGCCTGATCTGGAAGTTTGTGACCCATCGATTCATCATGTGAGCTCCATCTGAGTATCTGCCCTGGAGTAGGAGCTAGAAAATGGTTCAGAAACTGTAGTTCTGGTAGGAAAATGGATTCTGGTTCCTGGTGAAACAAACAGAAAGTTCCTGAGTTCCTGAAAAGCTTCCTGAGGAACTTCCAGAGGCATCTGGAGTACCTCTAGTAGCTCCTTTAGGTACGACCAGTGGCACACGTACCATAGTTTTGGAACCAGTATCCTAGCATATCCAAAACCCAGCCATATTTGGATGGTAATAATGACTTCCTGACAGTATGAATTGTCTTTTCTTTTTTTTTTACCTTTATGCAGCCTCGGTGTTGACATCATTGTGAGTTTTAGCATTCGCCTGTGGCAAAGCCAGTCACTGTCAATGCTGCAGCTCAGCCTGCAGTCACATGCAAACTAGCTGCAGTCTCTGGATTTTGTTTGCTGGACTGTTTATAGGCAATACAGTTGCCGTAGGTTGATGTTCGTCTGTTATAATCTGCGTCCAGCCGTGCACGTATGGCTCGGCATGGCTGGAGCAGGTCTGCGGCATTTTCTAAGTGGAGCATATTTTGCTTTTTNTTTTTTTTTTTTTTTTTTTAAATAAACAGCATATTGTTTTCCTATTTACAGTTGAGATTTTGATTATGGTGCTGCATTCTTGCATATCACATGAGGAAGTTATTTAGCAGTTAGTTTTCTACTCCATCCAATCAAAACAGTTTCACATTGACCGCACAAGACACTTCATCACAGCAATAATGTATTATATTTAAAGTGTATTTATATTTAAAGATGTCTTCTAATTTGCTTACAAATGGACAATTATATAATCCTGCAGCTTTACTTTCAGTCTAATAACTCAGATTCTCAGACTGATTCTGAGGGCAAGCCTCCATCAGGGCCCAGATCTTCTGATTTCACTTTTTTTGCAAATATAAATCCAAACTTTCATTATCATTACTTTGAAATTAGATGTGGAATATATTATAATCTGGAATCTATATTCACAGTATTTGTTAATGTCATAAATGTGACCTGTGTTTGATATTTTAATCCACCAGATCTGGATACATATTATATTGCAACAGTTTATAGTCCACCATAGGATACACGTACCTGTATATTTTAATTAATTTTCAAGAAATACACCAAAATGTCAATAAATGCCCTATTTGCAGTGTTGAAGAAATAAAATCCTGTATCCAGATTCCGATCTGCCTCAAAATCTAGTCAACTCTTCCTTCATCTAATTTCCGCCTGTCTGCTAAATTTCAACAAAATCCTGATCCTGATAATATTTTTCTTATTCTTTTATCCAAAAAAAGTAACCCAGGTCCTTTGACTGAAATTGATCATGCTACTGATCAATTGACTGAAGCGTTTGCAATCCCTTTACCAGCCCCGCTAACAGATTAGCAGGCTGCATCTGAATGCATAAAGAGAATCGATCCGGCGCGCACACCGACATATTCCCTCTTTATAAATGCATCCAGCTTTATTGAAGTGAATTTAGCCTGGCCTTCTGTAGTATCTTGTCCATGTCTTTGGTCTTTAAGATATTTCCACATTGCAGTTTATCCTTTATCCTCAACACCCAGGAGAGAGAGGCTTTTACACAAGCATTACATTCTTCATTCATCACGGCTTGTGTGTTTCCACACAAAGCTCGTTTTTATTCTGTAATCTACTGTATTGTCAGAACAAATTATGCTTTGGTTCTTGTCTTAGTTGGCTGCAGGCGATGGCTAAGCCTATTCCAGGTACATCCTTCACTTTTTCCAGTGAGAGAATGAAAACCAATACTTCAAAATGAACTCAACCTTCACCACAAATTCACTCCAATCTACTGATGCGCAGCTATTTATCCAGCCATCATTTAGTCAAACAGAGGTCAGAGCGTTGAGACGGAATTGCTGTTTTAGACTTTAGCCAAACTCTGTGATTCATTGGCCCACACAAGCCTGAGCCTTATTGATCAGTCAGCGTTTTGAGGGAAATTGATGTGGCGGTGTGGTGGAGGGGTGGCATGATGGTGGAGCAGGCAGGCATGGGGGAGTAATGTGATCAGGGAATGCTCCTGTGCGCCTGCTCGGCTTCGTTCTTTTTTAGGTTGTTTTTTTGAGGGAGAAGGAAACAGCCATGTCGCTTTGTTCACTTCGTTCTATCCAGCAGAGCGGAGGACGCCATTTTCCCCTCTTCCTGTGTCGCTTGTCCTCAGTGCTACCAGCTCCCCTCTATGAGCTCTGCTGCAGCCAGCATGTTCATTATCTACGGAATACCCATTGTGCCAAAATTAGCAATAAATATATAAATAAATGTGGAACTATAAAGAGGAATAAATATAAGAATAAATAAATGTGGAAATATAAAGAGGAATAAATAAAAGAATAAATGAATAAATATGGAAATATAAAGACAAATTAAAAAAATACATAAAAGAATAATTGAGCATTTCTATTTATTTTCACATTTATTTGTTCATTTATTTCTGTATATATATATTTATTCATTTATTTCTGTACATATATTTTTATATATATTTATTCATTTTTCCCATTTAACTGTTTGTATTAATTTCCTTATATATTTTTTAAATTTTTGTATTTATTTATTTTTATATAGTTTCATTTATTTATTTTTATTTTTACTTCCATATTGTTTTCGTATATATTTTTTGATATACTTCCCGATATATTTTTGGATTTATTTTTGTGGGACGAGCTGTCAGTCACCTGGCTGTGGGCGGGCCTTCCTTCCTACCTGGCTCGCTGCTCGCTGCCTGCCCCGGCACAGCGAGCTGCTGACGGAGCTCCAAAAACGTTGAAAAAAGTTTTAATTCAGCATTATTTTAATCAGTCGACCATATATTCAAAATCTAAGCAGCTACTTNAAAAAGTTTTAATTCAGCATTATTTTAATCAGTCGACCATATATTCAAAATCTAAGCAGCTACTTTCTCGCATGAAAAAATCTTAAAACTTAATTTGGTGACAGCTATTCAATGCTCTGAAGCGTCAACTCTTTTCCCGACACAATGAGGGAGAAGTCTAATCGCTTCATGAGGCTTCATCTGCCCATCGCTACCATTCAGATAACCAGATAAAGAATACTAAATAAGCTTAAAAAGTTATCTCCGTTAACATTTCACCTCTGAAATACAACACGCATGTGATGAACTGCTCAGCCTGGCTCAACTGGCGTCTCATCGCTAATTATCACAGTACGATTTGGACGCCGGACTTAGTTGGGCCACACGTGTGAGATCCATGTGGGACAACAAACATCCATCTTCTTCGATCCATGAGCTGAAGACATTTTAACATCAGCTGACATCTTCTCCAGGGTGCGAGAGCAGGTGGAGGCTTTTTGAAGGTCACTTTGACAGGACCCACCGGGGATCAAACCCATTCTCTGACCTTTATGTCACAAGATGGCGTCTCTCCCCAGCAGACCATCCTGCAGCTTTGATGTGTCCAAATTTAATTTGCAGCCCTCACTTCAGCTGCCTCTGCTCAGGGGCTATATTTTCTTAAATGTAATCTCATATGAAACCATTAAGGAAATTGCATTTTTCTAATAAAACGTATATCATTGATCATCATTTTATGGAATATTTAAGGGATGATTGTCATCCTTATTTAACAATATTTTGCTATGTTCTCTACATGTTTCCATCAGATGCATTTTCAGTAGGTCAGTGGTATTTTCTATTTTTATATCTCATCTTAGATTAGGTTATCATATGTCCTTGTCTAATTCTGGCCTGACTGAGAGGAAATGAGTACCCTACAAAGACGTTCTTGTCCTTGGTGATCCAGCAGGATTCTAATTTTGGCCTCCTGAGACCAGCAGCCGGCTTCTATTAGATTATGACCACAGAGCAGATGAGACAGTAGGTGATGTATTATAGAACATAATTGGAAAATTGCTCATGCACTGAGCGGCTCTTTGACCCAGAATAGCAGTAAGTCGTTCACCAACCCAGAGAGTCTTTTAATGTAACACTGTTGATAGTCTGATGTTTGTTTCAAGATGAGGAATGCAGTGGGAAGAACTCTCTCTGTCTTTTAACCTTTTGACTTGACTGATGTTGATGGTTGTGGCTTAAAGGACCATACCGGCCATTTTGCATGTTTGAGCCTAATATATTCAATTTTTCAACACGTTACGTTACTGACAATCATTTCCCAAAGGAAAAAACCTAATAAAAAAGGATATATCAGCTTTCCTGATGTTTTGCAAAATCTTTAATCTTTCAACATCAAACAATGCCAATGCCAAATGACAACATTCTGTTGTCATTTGGCATTTGTTTGTAAAACATAACTGACAGATTGATTAAATTTTGTAAATGGTTGAAATTTGGAAGGAAGAATAGATTTGGAGGCAGTTCTGGGCTTTGATAGAGTTGCAAGATTTTATTGTATTTTGTTTGTTTGTTTATTTATTTATTTTTGCTTTCTTTAATATTGAAGAAAATTCACTTGTTGATATTTTTTGCCAAATTTTAATGAAAAAAATTCAGGTATGCTCTCTGTGGACTAGAATGGGTTCTATATGTGGCAGATTAATACGCTCAGACTCCTGTCTGAGCGTATTAATCTTCAGCATTCAGTACATAACATGCTTGTTAAAAAAAAAAAGCAATAAATATTTTTTTTCAAACATCAATTAAACACCATAATTAGATTGAAATCGGTATACTATAAATCAGAGTAAATTTATTCTGAAAAACAGACCTAGGTTATGAGATTATGAATTATTTTATTCATGCATGTAGATGTTCAAATCAAAGCCACCTCCACATGCTTTTTCCCATCTGTCAGACTCTCTAGTTGCACAATGTGTCGTATATTTGGTGAATTGTAGAATACTTAATACCCATTGTTGCCTCAATTGCAGTACAGACACACACACAAAAAAAAATCAGACTCATTGTGCATGTAAACATATTGATTTATGTGTTTCTGTATATTAACTAATAAGACCAGAATCTTGCAACTTCTACCAATGCGTGTAGTTAAGAAGATGCTGATTCAGCAGCATAAAATGGTTTTGGCATATTTTCAACAGTTAAAGATGTTGATCCAGAAGATGATCATGCAGCTATACAATGAATTTTCATGATAAATTTCTCTTACATGTCTGATCTCAGGGTAATAATTGTAAAAGTTTAGCATTACACTGGCAACAAATCAGCAAATCAGAATAAGAGAGCTTCTGGCCCTTGGCGGTGGTGTATGCTCTTATATTTTACTTATGTCAGTCAGTCCCAGTGTAACAGCCCAAGATATACCCCCCTGCCCAGATTATCGCTGGGGTTGAAGTGGGCCAGCCTGTTTTTATACCTTGGGTATATTATGGTCTAGTCTAGTTTATACTTTGGGGTGTTATTTAGGCTTGGCTATTTCATATCCCCAAGGCCAGATTATACCCCACACTCAGACACACAATAATCAAGGATACGTGAGTTTTTGGGTTTATTTGACCAGACTTTCACACCCTAACCCTAACCCTGATGACACAAGCTTATAATTTATCAAAAAAGTCTGTGTTGCAGTGACATGTTATTTTTTAAAATATGATGGAAAAAAACTCTGGACATTGAAATACAGACTAATTTATGAAAAACACAAGGGGGGATAATCTGGACTAGTGGGGTATAGTCTGGTCTAGGTCAAAATATACCCCGAGGTATAAACCAACCTTGGCTATTTTAAACCCCAGGATATATTTTGGCCTAGACCAGACTATACCCAGGTATAAAAAACAGGAGAAACCAAGGCACTTGTCAAAAAAAGGTTAAAATGCCTTTATTAAATTGGCAGGTTCTAAAGGTCGAACATGATGAAACTAACTTATACAAAAAAGGTGAGTCAATCAACAGGTGTAAGGTGTGTTGATTGACTCACCTTTTTTGTATAAGTTAGTTTCATCACAGATTTGTCTGTAACTTCCTGAAGAAGGCTGGATGCTGAAACGCGTAAAAGTATTAGTTTTCAATTATGTTCTACCTTTAGAACCTGCCAATTTAATAAAGGCATTTTAACCTTTTTTTGACGAGTGCCTTGGTTTCTCCTCTGTTTTTTAGATTTGTTCATGCCCTTTACCAAAGAGCACTGTCTTTTTTGTGCTGTTACAAGTTTCAAGAAGCTCTCCTGTTCTGTGGTTTTTCTTTATACTTCTACTTTATACTTTATACTTCTTTATGGTTTAGCAGGGGCTTAATCTGGCCTGCTACACCAGTACTTCTCTTTCTAAGCAGTAGTATAATAAATAACATTTCATTTTAGTTAATAAACATTTTACCACCAAACGCTGAGTGTCACAGCACATTAGCCAATGCAGGGAGTTTGACCCGCAGCACCTTTGGGAAAATGTTGAGAGGTTTGTGTGTTTTTATTTTCTGCACCCCTCTGCTGTGGTTTGTACCTTGATGGAATTACTTCCCAGCGGTAACATGCATCACCAGAGCCATTAGTGTCAGTGATGAGTCATGTAGGCGATTCCATCAGCGGACCGGACCGCTCGTCCTTCATCCTGCTCTCATTCTGACAGTCCTGTATGATAGTTAATCAAAAATCATTTAGGGCACACGCTCGCTGAGAAAAACACGCTGATGTGCATACACACACACACACACACCCTGAAATTCTACAAGATTACAGTTGCACTTTGTTGTCCAGTCTGCTTTTGAAATATACACACCGTATTTCCATGCAGCTTGCTCTCACGGGGGGGNCTCTTTCTACAACAAATCAATATATCTACCCGTGTTGGCGTGGGCCTCGTACTCGCCGCACTGCATGAAAGCTTTTACAAAGCTTTTTGTGGAGAAAGGAGATGATGCCTAACCCAGCACTGGGAGACTGGAAGTGCTCAGAACAATGGTGTAATTGAGGATCATGGAGGGGATGGGTGGGTGGGTGGGGAGTCCCTGCCTGTGTGGTAGGCCATCTCACTGATGTCCACTGGCCTGGAGACCCCACAGCGGAGGGCTTTTCCCTCAGGCATGGATGTGACCTCATTCAGCTAACTGGGCTCCAGTATAACACCACTCCTAGGCCCCACCCTCCCAACCCCCACCCGACAACCACCACCATGCATTCACACACACCACATTTGTCTGCTGTCCATTTTTCACAGTGGCTATGGTCCCTCTGTATGGATATCATAGCTCATGACTTACTCAGGCCCTCTTATTAAAGGGAAATAGCAACCCCAAGATGCTTCGTACAGAGCATATGCTGCGTTCACAGACCTCGGAAATTGAATTTTTCCCAGTTGGAAGCTCCAACTTCCAACTTCAAACCGTTCCAGCCAAATGTAATCAAAAAAGCAGCTGAACACCAATAAATACTGTAAAATTAATTAAACTTGGTAATAAATGCTAACTAAAGTAAAGTTAGACTACAGGACTGTTTGGTTGTGTTGTTTTACAATGATATTAATCACAGTGGGTATTAAACTTTGTGCAGAGAAGTAATATGAAATTATTTACACTTACGTATCAATGGCAAAGAGTTATTATACAAAATAGATAGTTAACTTGGCGATATATTCTGACCTTTTTCTTTCAATTTCATGTAACAAAAAATACTTTATGCGCCTGTTAGCTGATCATTTCCATTCATAAAGCTCGCTTCCACGGCGCCACCATGTTGAGTGACATCATACTCGGTAAGTCAGGGTAGATCATTTTGTCCGAGTTTCCCAGCCAGAGCTCCAACTTCAAGTGCCGTTCCAACACATTTTTCCAAGTAAGAAGTNTCCGAGTTTCCCAGCCAGAGCTCCAACTTCAAGTGCCGTTCCAACACATTTTTCCAAGTAAGAAGTTAGAAAAATCTAAGTTCCGAGGTCTGTGAACGCAGCAATAGATCAGTCGCTTCTGTTAAAAAGGAAGTGTGAAGTTATACGGACTTTTTTTGTAACGCTTTTATTTGTTTTCTTATATAAATTTGCTCATGCAAAGCTTTTGGTCTGTACTGAGAGATATCAGTTTCAGCCAGAGATGATTGGTTGAGTTTTCCCCCTTTCCCATCAGCCATCGCTGCACACAGCACCACAGGTTGATGGATCAGTGGGCCGCCCACTCTTACTCCTACAGCTCAATGTGCCTCCTTAGTTTGGCCTCCTGCCCAGTCTATTTTCAGCATCGCCATCTCAGATTTGTCTTTTCTCTGTAGCCCTTCGATGCAGATATCAGGAGCGTCGTACAGAAACAATAAAATTTTAAGGCCGTGTTGTTTCACAGTCCCACTGTGACAAACAATGGTCAACTCCATAAAATCAAAGCACATCGACGCTGGTCAAGAAGGATGTGTAAGGTCATGTGCTGCTGAAGTAATCTCTCCTTTTAGCTCAGAAGGATTCTTTCTCCTCTCCTCCCTGGAGACAGATCCCTCTTCTGTATTGATTGGAGGGCACTGAAAGCTACTGAATACAAGATTCCGTGCAGGGAAAGGCTATGTAAAGGATTAAAACCTTCAATTAAATTTTGCTGCCCTTTGACTTCAGGATTTGTGAAAACAAGTAGAAAGCTTTATAGTTTGGTCACTTAGCTTATTGTTATTTCTAGCAAAAGATGCTACGTTCAGGTATCGGCAGATTTGCAAGAACTGTTGTTAAACCAGTCTCAAAGTTGGTACATGACCCATAATCAGGGATCCGCAATTTATTTATTCATTCATTTTTGATAAAATCTCTTCAGAATTGTTGAAAAATAATTACTTTTAAAATGTTTTTAGCAAAACTCCCATTAGCAGATCTCGTTAGCATTTTATGTCTTATGTTTTTTTGTTTTTTTTTTTTTTTGNTTTTTTTTTTTTTTTGGTCACAGTATTAGCAAAATTCAAATCTCAGTTCTGAACTAAACCACGTTTTAGAAGAAAAGGCTTCAGAGGTTTTACGTTTCTATTTGGACTACATAAAGTCCTTTGAAAAACCTTGTCTGTTGGGGCCTTTGTCTGAAAATCTTTGAAAAGCTCTCATCAAGACAAAGCTAAGGTGGGTTTTGAAATGTTTTCGTGGGTTAAATAATCAATCACTGACGGCTGTCTTCCCTCTCTAATTTCTCGTGTCTGCAGATGGCAGGTTACACCATGTGCCCCGCTCTCTGGGTTCAGATATCACCGGCTCCATGGCTCCTTTGACGGGAGAACACAAGTCCTCTGCCCCCATCCACTCCAGCCAGCCAGTCCTCTTCACCTTTGATGTGCCTGTGCGCCACTCACACCACGGCTCCCTGTCCAACAGTGCGCCCCAGGACTACCTCCTCCTGCACCAGTGCATGAGCAGGAAGACGGAGAGTGCACGGTAAGGGTTGCAACCCTCAGGCGTCCTGTGTCAGTTTCCTGTTATCCCATAATGCAGGTCAACATACAGGTTTATGGCGCTTCCTCAGCTTGGACGTCCCGAAGGGTTAAAACTACTGTTAGAGAGGGAAAATTACCTGACCTCAAAGCGACCTAAAAACTAAATGGAATGAGATAACTGATGAGCCATATAATATGTAAGATATGTTTCAATTCAAATAAAGCATAAGAAAAAATAAGTTAGCTCAGAGAATATGCAAAAAGCCAAACGGTGTGAATACTTCCTGTTTAATGCATATATATGCGACCGTGCATGCGTCGTCAGGCTATAAGCTCAGTGAGAAAACAAACAGACTGGTTATATTAAATGCACTCCTGTGTTTTCTATTAAGATTCCCCTCAGCTCCTGCTGCCATCATGCCCGCTTCCAAGAACCAAAAGGCAGCTTTAATAATGATGCCGTTCAGCGAATAGCCGGCCGTAGTACATGTGATCAATGAGCTTGAGACTGCAATTCATCACTCCTATAGGTTTAGACTCGCCCAGGGTAGAACTGCCCTCTCAGCCACACGATTTGCACATAAATCTGCTGCGTTGAACCACTGCGAAACCCAGGAAATCAAACCTCACCATCCATCTCGTCGGCTTTATGCAGATACTTCTGCCACTCCCTCACCGGCTTCTGCTGCATGGATCTGCTAATTAAGACAGGCATCTGGTGACGGGTTATGATTCAAATCAGGAGGAGGCTCCATTGGTTTGATGAGCAGTGGTATGAATTAATCTGTGTAAAAAGCCCCCATGTAGCCTGGTGATGGACAGCAGAATGATGAAGTCATTGATTGATGAGTGAAAACCTGAGGAGACACCAGAGCCTTTAGTCAGCGTTTGAAGAATTGATGCAACGCAGCAAAACATCTGACTTTGAGATGAATCAGAGCAAACTGTTAAATGCATTCCTTTAAAAGTAGTACAATCATAATCAAGATTGAAACGATTTACCATTAGCTAACCAAAATGCATAAAATCTCCTCCACAGAGATTAGTAGTGACTTGAGTTATGGAGGATATCTAATCTTTGCCCTGACCATTGCTCAGCTAAACTGGCCAGAAATATCTAAGCTGCAGGGTCGCTCCACTTGGCACTCAAGGTCAAGTCCTACAAAGGAGGCAGAATAAATGAGCCATGTCCCTTGGGTGCCTGACCGAGGCTGAGAAACTGTGGGAAAGTTATAGCATTCACCCTCACAACATGGATGCCACCTCTTCTTCAAGATGGAGGAAAACATGCAAACTTTTGCAACTTTTTTAAGCGACGCATCAGAGTTCTGTAAGAAAATGCATGTACTGCACACACATAAAGATGTTAAAGCGTTGACGTAAAAGTGTTTTGGTTTTTAAATATGACTTCTGGATAGTTCACTGTTTCTTCTGAAGTGCTGCAGTGCCATCTAGTGGTAATTACAGTTATTGTTAAAATCTAAGTATAGACATCTGTCAGTTTTGCTGTTGTAAAGCAAAGCTGGAAATTCAGGTATGAGACAGATGTGGAGGTGATAAAGAGGGCGTATGTGTGTATGTCTCTGTCTTTACTGCAGGAGTGCCAGTTTTTCTCAGGCCACACGAAGTAATCTGTTTGCGAGGAGTGACTCGGCGGTGCAGAAGCTCTCCCACGGCTTTTCCCACTGTCTGAACGGCATGGGTGCCCAGCTGCACGGCTTCTACAGCCTGCCCAAGCCTGGAAAACAGCAGCTACCGGTGCACGATGACTCCTCCCAGGAGGCCTGCTACGTGCTTCCCCGCGGCTACAGTGCCGAAGCACCTGCTCACAGCGGGCTGGGAGAACTGGACCTGGAGAACGAGGAGGTTTACACCTTCAAAACGCCCTGCAATGCACTCGCCACCGTGCACAGCAACGAGCGTCCGACCGATAATTATGATCTTCCGACGCCGCCTGGCTCCTTCTACCAGATCCCCAGGACATTTGATAAGAATCACAATGCCCTGACACCTTCCAGCTCCGAGTCCTCCTGCGCCCCTCCTCCCAGGCCCCCCAAGCCCAGCCAGGGGTCTGAGGGCCACTGGGGGAGTCCCCAGTCCTTAGGGAGCCACAATGGCGAGGTGACGTCTGCAGTGTCGGTCATCCCACGCAGAAACACTCTTCCTGCTGTGGAGAACATCAGGCTGCACAGAGGTACGCTGACTGCCATCAGCGCTTTGACATCTTCCCTCACACACTGTAGAGCTCCTTTCAAATCCAGCCTCAGATGATTCATACAGATCTTTTGAAATCAATTACCGTATGTACTCAACTATAAGCCAGTCTTGAGTATAAGTCGACCCCCGATTTTGACCTGCAAATTTAAATTTTTAAAGAAACCCGCATATAAGCCGACCCCCGATGTTGTTCCATCAATTTATTTATTTAGTAAATTACCTGGGGTTTTTTTTTCTGAGAATTGTCATAGTATTCCTGTGATTTTCTGAAAATAATCTACATACCGGTAAACAGCTGATTACTGTAAGTGACATTAGCTAACATTAAGTTTTCTGGACTCCTCTTCCTNTTTTTTTTTTTTTTTTTTGTTAATAATCTCACCCATTACATGTTTTCAGTAATTATCCTGTACCTGAGTCAATGCGGGCCTGTCTATGTGCTGGACATTCCTCCATACGGAGTTTTGGAATTCCCTCAGCCGACCCCCTGATGCTGTTCCATCAGTTTATTTATTTAGCAAATTAACTGTTTTTCTGGGTATTATCATAGTATTCCTCTGATTTTCTGAAAATAATCCATGTGCCGGTAAACATGATATTTATTTCAGCAGCTGATTACCGTAACTGATGGATCACGGCTTACTGGCCACCGCAAAATGTGCTGAATAAGATGTTTAGTCAGGAAATACATCATTCTAAGGTATGATTTAAACTATTTTCCATGGGTAGTATTTCCACACCTGGAAATTTCGTTCTCTGGGATCTGATTTGAATTACTCGTGTATAAGCCGACCCCCTGATTTGCGTTGTGAAATTTGGTTTAAAAAAAAAAAACTTAGCTTATACTTGAGTATATACGGTACTTCATTCCAATTTCCTGTTTTCTAATTCAAGTATGACTTTAGAGTATGACTTTTTGTGGCATTACAGTGACTATCCTCCTTCTCACCATTCCTCTCTGTCTTTGCCCTCTTCCTCTGTCTGCTGCTGTATGGATCTAACTCCAGCAGCTGAGCAGAAACAAAGAGGCCAGTCTAGCAAAACGCTTCATCTGAGACACTAATGAAATTCAAGCCGTGGAGCTCCAGAATGCCTTGTTCCAGACTGATAAGCAATAAAAAAAAAGTCCTCAGACACAATGCATGGCCTCTCACCATACTGTGTTCCATGCTTGCCGAGCCCGTGCTCAGGCCTCGTATAGCCAGAGACAGGAAGTGACCTGTGGCCCTTTTTAGCGATGCCACAGGCTGTTCACACACCTGTGCCGCCTGCAGTAACAAATACTAATTATAACCCAGTGGAGCGTTTAATGAGACGTCACTCACATTCTGTTTGTTTTATTACACGAATTTACTTTGAGCGTGCGTTGAAATGTCAGCCGTTTTTGTCTAAATCCTCTGATTCACGTACATACGTTTCAGCAGCAGCCTTTTCCTTTGAGTTTGTGGCAGCGGTAAATATTGATTCCCCCTCTCTCCTCGCCTCTTCCTGCAGGCTCCTCCTTTGAAACTAACAGCCATCACCGTCCTGTCTATTTCAACAACTCAGGCCAGTCTGTGGAGTCTGTCAATGACGGGTTCAGCTCTTACCTGGTGAGTCAGTCTGGGAGCTGTTTGCTGCCCTTCCTCCATCAGACGCTGTCAGAGAAAATGCATTTCTGCTATATTTAGTTGAATCCACTGTTGCAGTTTGCCTGTATTACTGAACCTGGAGAGTCTGAGACGCTCATCCAGCCTTTGTCTGTGTCGGCCCAGAGAACCAAAGCTCCTCTGACTCGCTCAGACAGCGGCAACTCAGATGACAACTATGTGCCCATGAATCCTGGCTCCTCGCCACTCAGCGCCGCTCAGGCTGACAGTCCTAAGAATATCTACATTCCTATGAGCCCCGGGCCATATCACTTTGATTTCCCAGGATTCTCTGCTACATTGCCTGCCCGTAAGGGGAGCAGCGCCTCCCTGTGTCACCGGCCGGGCCGTCTCAGTGATGTCACGCCGCCGCCCATCAACCGCAACCTCAAACCCAACAGAAAATGTGAGTTTTGACAGCAGAGTTCTCCCTGGAATAAAGATATTTAGGGCTCCTTATTGCCATTTATTTATTTTCCTGTAATTCTTCAGTGTTTATATTGAAATATTAAATATTATTGCATGGTAATTTCATTACTAAAAATGCATCTATTTACTTGTATTACTACTTGCTGTCATCCCAGATGTCCTTCAGCTTCTTGGCTTTTTTATGCGTGCACTTGTTGCAGTTTTAGGAGGGTTTCAATTGATGTGTTTTTAGATATATTTTTATGTACTGATGAATTTATGGGTTTTTATATGTGGTCTTTTGTTTTATGTACACTATGCTGCACACCCAATTGCCCCAATGGGGACAAATAATAAACTTGAAACTTGAAAAAAAAATGCATTTGCAGTGTAAACCTTCAGTACTTTGGAGGAATATTGTATAATTAGTAGCTCATTTTAGTTTTTTCTCCATTTTTCTGTTAAATTTATCAGAAACGTTCGGAGCGGTTCCTCCTGGTAGATTTATGTGTTTACTATAAGCTGCAGGGAACAGTGTCACCTTGCAGCAGGAAGCACATCTTCAGGGTGCACTGGGTGAAAATCTGTTTCAACTGATCTGCTCCTATTAAGAGAAAACACTGAGCCTTAAGCATAGTGCAGCTTTTAATTTTTAATCACCCTCGTTGGCTTTGTTTCAGCTCACCAGTCTGTGCTGCATATTGTTTTTAACGAGAAAACAACTTGTGCTGACAGCGTCTGCTCTTGTTTTTCTGACAGCGAAACCAACACCTCTTGATTTGAGGAACAATGGGATCATTGATGAGCTGCCATTTAAGAGCCCAGTCACCATGTCCTGGACACGGCCCATGTGAGTCTTATATCAGTCATTCAAGCTAGGTCACCAAGGTCAACAAGCCAGACACACACACACACACACACACACACACACACACACACACACACACACGGTTTGATGGTACGGATTGCTCCTGGATTCTCTTTCTGCCTCAGGTCATAAGGTAGAAGCACTCACAGTCTGTCTGTTTGCTTTAGGCCTGCCATGAACTCCATGTCCTCCCAGCACTGTCGACCCATCTCCACACAAAGCATCACCAGCACCGACTCTGCAGACAGCGAGGAGAATTATGTGGCTATGGTGAGTCTTAATGGCTGCAGGCACATCAGGAGAGCACATTGTGTCCTTTGTTTTAATGATCCGACTCGTTTGCGTGCTTCGCCCTGCAGCCTGTCAGAGTAAAACCTCCGTCTTGTCCCCATTAGCAGAACCCAGCGTCTACCTCTCCAGCCGTGAGTGGCACCAGCAGCCCGGCCCCCAGGAAGTGTGGTAACGTGGACTATCTCGCACTGGACTTCCAGCCGGGGTCACCCAGCCCACACAGAAAAGTAAACAGATACTTCTATAGAGAGCTTATTCATTACACGGCTTGTTTTATTTGTACAGTAATGCAGCAACCCTCAGGTCCGTTTATCATTCCCACAGACAGGAAATAACTAAATGTGTTCTTACACGTGTTTCTGTTTTGTGCTGCTTTCTGCTTCTATTCATTAACATTTCAGAGCAAAACGTACTTTTACTCCACTGCATTCTTCTGCTGACTGTAGTTATAATGTTATACTTTGGAGATTAAAACTTTAAATTCAACACATCAGTCATCATTGCTGTTGACAGATAAAAACCTTGTATCTCAGGCTTGTTTTATGCTGCGTTCACAGACCTCAGAAGTTGAATTTTTCCCAGTTGGAAGCTCCAACTTCCAACCTCAAACCGTTCCAGCCAAATGTAATCAAAAAAACATGAACACTGACAGTCCTAATAAATAAATAAATACTGTAATAAATACTGCATAAATACTGTAAAATTAATTAAACTTGGTAATAAATGCAAACTATGATGTTAATCACAGTGGGTATTAAACTTTATGCAGAGAAGTAATATTATGAAATTATTTAGACTTATGTATCAATGGCAAACAGTTATTATACAAAATAGATAGTTACCATGGCGATATATTCTGACCTTTTTCGTTCAATTTCACGCAAGAAAAAATACTTTATTTGCCTTTTAGCTGATCATTTCTATTCATAAAGCTCGCTTCCACGGCGCTGCCATGTTGAGTGACGTCATACTCGCTAAGTCAGGGTAGATCATTTTGTCTGAGTTTCCCAGCCGGAGCTCCAACGCATTTTTCCAAGTAAGAAGTCAGAAAAATCTGAGTTCCGAGGTCTGTGAACGCAGCATTANCAACGCATTTTTCCAAGTAAGAAGTCAGAAAAATCTGAGTTCCGAGGTCTGTGAACGCAGCATTAGCACATTCATTTCAGGTAGCATCTTAAGAGTTTTGGAAAGGGAAATAAATTTTGTGTTGATCACTTCATATCTCCAGTTTTGGAATTTTTCTTTTAATTCCAGAATTGAAAAACCAAAAACTGGAGTTACAAAGTTACAAGCCCTGTCCAATGAAAAACCTTGTATCTCCAATTTTGGAGATTTTCATTATTATTATTATTTATTTTTTTTAATCTTATCTTGTTTCATAAGATTTACATGTTAATGCATAAATATTTCAACACTCTGACAGTGACCATTCTTCTCAATAAGTCATCTTGATATTCTCGTATATATTTTACTGCCAATGCTTTTATTTGATTAGAATTTCAAATGCGGGACTATTTTTCCGTTGCAGCATGATTGCTATCAGTACTTCTTCCACCCCTGCTCACTCCTGCCTTATTTCTCTCTGCACAGCCTTCTACGTCCTCTGTGACCTCTGATGAGAAGGTGGACTATGTGCAGGTCGACAAGGAGAAGACGCAGGCGCTGCAGAACACCATGCAGGAGTGGACCGACGTGCGGCAGTCTACTGAACCCGCCAAGGGGGTCAAATCCTGACACTGACGCAAAAAAAAAAAAAACCCTGCAATTTTAAATCAAGCATCCCTGAGTTTCATCATCATCATCATGAATACTTGTTTGGCTTGTTAAAAACTGAAATATTGGTGCAAAAAGCCATAGCTTGTCCTACGTTTGCTCTCTGGGGCAGTTATTACCGCAGTGCACTGCTAGCATACATGCTATCAGACTATACAGGCAAAGTGCCCTGCCAAAACTTTTCATGGAGAGTGTTATTAAAACCATATGGACAATTTGATATTGCATATACAAAAAATATCACCCAACACATTAAGTCCGATCCATAATTTATGAAGTGCAAGTCTTTCCAAAGCTGGTCCTCTGCAGGGGCCCTTAATCTGCAGTCGCACGTTTATTTGCATCTGGTGGGTAATTTACCCAATTGCTGCCATTTAAGAATAGCAGGGGCTAACTGGTCGATAACCATCTTAATGTTAGAGAGCATCTTCAGGTCTCAGGAATGCCAAGATGCACTCTCATTTTTGGTGTGCAGGCAGACTCTCCATTTCACTTCAATCTGTCATTTGTGCTGAGTCTTGCAGAACCAGTGAAGAGATTATTTTCACTGCAGGCAATCATTTCAGCTGAGCAGTGCACGTCTGGTGAGAGGAAAAAAAAACACAGCCTTACAAATAAAGAGCCGCATCAGAGGCTCTAATGATAACTGCAGGAGACTGCTGCCTCGGTTTCAATTAAATATGAATTCAAACCAGGTTTAACAGCTGTCACCTCGAATGGGAAGCCAATTATTTAAGCGTAGGTACAAACTCAGTAAGATCCAGATTTTCAGGATGAAGAAAACCAGACAGATGAGAAGGAACTTCTAGTGTCTTTGTAGTTTGATTCCAGAGGTCATCGGGTCACTTCAGGTAGTTCTATAGTACTGTGGTTCTCAAACTTTATGAACCAAAAACCTCTGAGTAACTAAAATATTCATCATGTCACCAACAAACCAGAAAAAACGTCACCCTGCATGTGTGCTGCACTTAGCTTGAGCTTGAAAAGTTACTGAGACCCACAGTGAGAGAGCATCGTGTGCACACAGGCGAGTTAGGCTACTTAAAAAAAAAATCTAATTCTTAATTAAAAACGATAATAATTAAACCTAAGAATTTCTTAATGAAAATCTCTTTATTTATGAATAATTTGCCACAATAAAAAAAAAAAAGTTGATTTCAATTGTTTTGATCCTCTGCAGAAACAGTTGTCTGCTGCACCACCAGGGGGCGCTTTGAATGCCCCAGGTGGTACATGTTCCACAGTTTGAGAACCACTGCTATAAAACATCTCAGCATAAATGTGAGCCAAGGAAATGAAAGTAAAATTAGATCTCTCTCTCTCTCTCTCTCTCTCTCTCTCTCTCTCTCTCTGACTATAAATAAAAGCTAAGTAGGATGACGACAGCATATTTATGTTTTGCAGAATTCAACAAAAATTAACCGTAAAGTACATGCAAGTCATGCACAGTCTTTCATATTCCTCACACTACAGTTTTCTTTTTTTGTTTTACAGTAATTGACGTTATTCACAGAATGGCGTATTTGCGGCTCTGTCACCTGTTTACTGTTAGAAATTTGACACACTTGTCTGAGACAAAAAGTGAACCGCAGTAACGAAACGCTGTGCTTTGACGGTGATCGCAGTCACTTAAAAGAAAGAATGTTCTCTGATTTCCAAAACTTCTGTTCTTATTGAAATTGCCTTATATTTTCATTTCAGTTTAAAGTGTAACTTTTGCCTTGGATAAATTTAATTATTCACACTTCTATTAAAAGAAGAGCCATATTGTATTTAGGACAACTGAATTATCATTTTATAGTCCAAACTGAGTCCAGTATTTCACTGTGGGCTGGAACCACTTGAGGGTTAATCCCTATTTGAATTAATATGACTAGTGTGGCCATGCAGTGCTAGATGGTATTATTGATGATTTCATTAAGATTTACTTCTTAATGTTTTTTCTACCATTTTTACTGCTTTTTGTATTCTTTTTATCATTATTTTACAAGTGCAAGTGATATTATGTGGATGGTATCAGGCTAAATTAAGCTAAATTTGTTACAGCGTGCATTTTATTCGTTTCAAACTCCTGAGTTGAATTTTTATGATCCATAAACATGAAAAAGGCGGGAGGCCTGGCGAGTTGAGCTGCACTGGTAGAGCCCTTCCCGGGTGAGCTGTGATTCACAAAGAGAGAGGAGAGAAAAGACTGAAGAAAAGCCTGTCTCCCTGTCACTCTCTGAAGCAACATGGACGTGTAATTTATTATCTAGAGAGCAAACAGAAGCGCTGTGTACGTGCTGTGGTAGATTGTGAGTTGTAGTATGTTAAATGACAGCCGGATTGGGCCAGATGGAGACGCTGCTCAGATCTGCTGTCATGCTGTCACTGGGTTGACGTACTGTACTCGTAGAGATCTTTTTTTTTTTAACCACTGTTATTGCTACTACTGTAAAGCATTGGCAGATTGCTTGTGTGTTAATTTATTAATTTATTGGGTGTTTTGCAGCTGATAATTGTAAAAAGGTAAAAACAAAAAAAAACAAACAAACAAAGAAACCTTCTCTCTACTAACATTGATGTATGCAAACTGTCTTGATTTTGTGAAGCAATATGACAAAAGATGCCAGTGTGACGGTAATGTGGTACAGTACATTTGGGATACACAAGACTACAGACTTTGTTATTCCTGTATTATGGTAGATTTAAACTGTGGACATAGAATAAATCAAGAAATGAAAGTCTGGGCTTAAAGTTCTTCTTTAAATAAAAACCAAAACACTGTGACACCCCTGCTCATCATGGCTCCCCCACACATTTCTAACGGATGCTGTAATGCACGGCGGCTGCAGGTNCCCCTGCTCATCATGGCTCCCCCACACATTTCTAACGGATGCTGTAATGCACGGCGGCTGCAGGTCTGCTGCCCCCTAGTGTTCAAGAAGGTGCGAGCAACTGATAGAATTTAAATGATTAAAGTATTAAACATAGATTAAAGGATTAATTTACCTGAGCGGATTTATGAAGGCTGATACACATGCCAGTATTTTTAGACCAAAGTAATCAATAGAAGATGCCTGTATGCTGAGATTTTATTTCATTTTCATTCCCCAAAATTACATATGTTCAATGATTCCTTCAGAATGTTATTGTAGGTACATCAGGAAGACCACGAAAACCATATTTAAGACCTTAACTCCCAAATTTACCCATCAATACGACAGTCCTGCCCACTGTGAGATGAGGACCTAGTTGAGCACAGGTTTTCTCTGGACTCAACCACATCCACAACACCACCAGGCGTGGGTGGGGGTGGCAGGTGGTTTGGGGAAATCCCGGTGGAATGATGTCCTCAACCCTCCTCCCATGTTCAGGGAAGGCTTCTCTGAAATCATCTGTCCTCTCTGTCTAAGATATGGACATCCTGATCCTCAAAGCTACTTTTCTTGGTTGTAGGTGTGTGGACACTGCTGAGTCCTGTCCACTAGAGGTCACTCTCCTATGCTGGGATTAGTGAAAATCTTTATAAATTAAAATGACTTCTGTGAACTATTCACTTAGTTGATTCATTGAAAGCTGATATTGTGTCTCTGCAGAAGGATCCATTAATCCCATACTTATTTAAAAAATCAAAGCATATTTGTGAAATTTATTGTGCAGCCAGGAATATGATAATCATTTCCCAGTTGTAGCCAGTGACTCATGTCTCATTTCCCATAAAAACACTATAATCAGCTAAAAATTTCTTGGTCAGCCAAGACTCTCATGACGGATTAGTCAGGGCAGCAGTCCGAACATAAGATCTGATTGTTCTGCCTCAGCATGGACAACAGTAATAAAATCCATCTTCATGAAAATATCTACATCTCCTTAAGAATTGTACGCCTTTTTGAAAGAGTGGGGAAACTGTACAAAATCCTACACAAATGGAATAGTCTGCGCTAGAGCTTCTTTAGATTTTAACCTCCTTGTCCTGTTGGACATCTCTATTCCTACCAAATTTTTGAGGTCTTGTATGACAGTATATAAGATTATTTGGATATTATGCAGAATGGTCCTCATGTTCAACATGTCATCCTTGCAAGATTTGCACAGAAGCTGTCAGATCTGGTTCTTTATCTTTTCAGAGTGATTTCTTCAAATTCTAGTTGGTCTATACAACATCTTATACAATGTAAAAAAAAAAAAAAAGTAATTGGTAGCTTAAAAGATAAAATCATTCATTTTTAACTCAGCTGTGTACCAGGCAGGGTGTTCTATGACCCCTGTTGTAAATCATTAATGCTCTGTACTTAATGATTCAATGAGGTTGTTTTTTTTTTTTTTAAGAATTCCTGCAGGCTGCCTTTGGAGAATCACTGTCATCCCCATGTGTTCGTGCTAAGGAGAACTTCATGATTCTTCTGGACAAAGTAGGAGGTGAACATGATGAGCTGTCTTGTCCAGTCACCTCAGCCATCAATAATAAAATTAAACCATGGGATGCCAAGTTGCTTCAAGACTGTCAGTCCTCAGGAAGGTCAATCTTGTTGAAGAGGATTCTAGTATCTGAAAGGCATGTTTGAGTCCCACTTCCAGGCCAGATATGATAACAGCAGAGACACATTTTCCCTCATGATGACCATGAGGGAAAATGTGTCCAACTCTGTCCAAGTACCCCCAATGATTCCCAAAATGGGTTTGTCTTATTTTTATGACTTCATGAAAGGTCAGCATGAAGCTCAGGGCTTCTCACTGGAACTGTCTAAAAGAAAGACAAGTTCTCCTCATGTTTGTGTGGTTTTCCTTTGGTTACCTATAAAAACATGCAGTGTGTGTGATTTCTACTTATGATCTTGAAAGTGAACCCACAGGTGAAGAAAATAAATGAGTGAGTTTGTCTACAGGTGGGTTTGCATCTAATACAACACTGAAGAAGCCACTGAAGTGACTTTATCCATTATTTTCATTTGCACAGTGCATTTTCTTGTGCCACTTCCTAAATTCTAAATTCTTCTCCATATATAAATACTGCTGTTGTTGGGTAAAAACATTGTATGTGCTCTATGTATTTTTGACTTGCATGTACATTTTTTTGATAGTATCAAGAATTTTACAAAGAGAAAGAGCAGATAATTTATCTTAGTAATACAGAGGAGTAGGGGTGTTCTTTAACTGGTCTGAAATAAAGAAAATCCCTCAGAATTTGGGGATTAAAAAACTTTGATAATATCCATCATATCGTTCTTACTTCTCCAAAATTAGAAATACAAGGCTGTTCATGTTCTCAAATGCACAACCCCACTTTTAGGCATTTTTTCAGTCCTTATGTCTTAACATGTTTCAAAACTCTGACAAGTGCCATTAAATTAGATTTAACTGCTTATACTAATTTTAAGTGGAATTGTGAATATAGCAACTGAGTTATTTTTCCATTGTAGAACTGATTTATATCTTCTATCGCAGGCTATCACAGATGTAAGAGGAGAAGATATATGGATCTGAAGATATTTGTCCACTAGGACTCATTTTCTTCTCTTTTCAGTTTATTCAGACTTTGCATTGCAGTTGACTCTTCTCTCCACCAGAGGGCGCATTTGGACCCAACACATCCATATGCGTGCATCATAATGTTCATACAATGAAGGTCTGTGCAGGGTAGCTCCGCAATTGCCTCGGTGCACCACACGGACAAACGATTGTCAATGGACTATTAGAGACGGATCCCAATCGGTTTACGCAGCGACTCCGTGCGTTTTGATGGTTTTACTTGTCGTTTTGCAACCAGATCCTTTTTATCCGGATGGAGGGGGAAAACTGAGAAAGAAAGGACTCGTTTCCGAAGAGAAATGCCGTGAGTCTTGAAGTTTAGTGGATTTGTCTTGTAGATTCTCTCTCGTTTCGGCGAGCAAAGCGTTCAGTTTGAATTTCTGATCGGTAATCTTACTCTTTGCTGTGTTTTTAAGTGGATCAAGTGAGCTGACAGCGTGCCAGGCATGGATCGCTGAAACAGAAGTTGTGCGTGCTGCGGTTTTAAATCGCCCGGATTCTTCTTGAATATAATTTATTGGTGAGCAGGGGTCGAGTGGCTGATCAAGACGGGATTCATCCCAGCTGCGAATCCGTGGGACTTTCCTGTTTGTAAAGCATTAGAATTTTAATTATAAGCTGACACAGTGACCCCCCCCCCCCNCCCCAACCCCTCCCCTCGAGGAAGAAATCATTATTATAATCCTATGACATTTCTATAGGGACGCTGTATGACTTTATATTAACCTCATACATCCGGTGTGGTTTAATCTTGTATCTCGTGTTAAATTCATATGTAAATTTATCACAGGCTCTTTTTTCCTCAAGTGACTCTGCGTGACTCTTGCATGTTTCTTTCCTCATGGGTTCATAGCTGAGTCCATACATTTGCTTTTCTTCCATGCCTTTACTGTGGTCCCTCATAAGCTCAGTGGACCTCAGCCTCTGGAATCTTGTCGGGGACCTGCGGGCATGGGAGAAGCGACCCCCGCTCAGTCCGCTGCAGGGGGATTCGTACCCATGTTGGGTGTCGGTATAGGATCCATGCCCAGTGGGGTCGGTAACGGGCCGGTGTCCGCCACCTCCAGAGGCTCCGCCGTGCCGCAGCTGCACAGCGCCATCGTGGAGCGTTTGCGCGCCCGCATNACCTCCAGAGGCTCCGCCGTGCCGCAGCTGCACAGCGCCATCGTGGAGCGTTTGCGCGCCCGCATCGAGTTGTGCAGGAGGCATCACTCCACCTGCGAGAACCGATACCAGAGGGGTCAGGCCGAGAGCTCGGACCGGGAGCACGAGAGTACGCTTCACCTCCTCAACATAGTTCACCAAGGACCTGGGAACCGGAAGAGCAAGGGCAGTCGGGGTTCGAACCCGCAACCTCCTGAGTACAACAGAGCCAATGGAGAGCAGAAGCCGCAGGGCTCCGAGGGGGACCAGAAAATTTCCACGCGCATAGCTGTAAGTTTTGGGGTGGATGTGGGTTCTGGGGTACTTTACCCCCTTCTATGCCCTTCTCCAACACATAACGAACTGCTGTTTTATTATCAATATGTTTCAATTAATCAAACTTAAATTAAAATTACAAGAATCTGAGAAAAGCGCAAATCCTGACTTTGGAGAAGCTACAACCAGCCAATGCTCGATAAATGACGAAAAACGCACTTTTATGTAACCTCAATCTTTTTACCTCATGCTGGTGTGTCATGTTATAACGTGCTCATTGCTGCCCCCTGTGTCAGCTGTGGGAACAACACCCAGTTATTCATGACTTTCCGTCATTGGTAGCACATGTTAGGTGTTTTCCCCTGATTGGACACAAGAGGCAGCAGTGAGCAACAAGCAAAACATGTTATAATTAGCCATTATAACATCACATTTCCACTTGACTTTAAAACAGCGGTTCAGGATTGAGGAACAAGAGATGAGTTTGGTGAATACCTCGATTAACTTTAATGAGATTAACGAGAAAGAGCAACACAAACGCAAACATTCTGCTGTAGTAACCTCAACCGGGCTAGTATTGTATTTGTTGTAGTTTGTGATGATGATGATGATGATGATGATGATGATGATGACAATAGAGGTAGAGATGGCAATGATTATGGTGATGTACCATGTGTAGCTGCTGCTACATCTGACTACGAACAAAGACGTTAAGGTTTTGGCTATCCTTAACGCAACAAAATTTAGACCAAATGGTACAACTGACAGGAAATGCTTTTAAAAACAGAGTAACAAACTCTAGCTTCCTGCTTGTGTTGATTAAAGGCTGAAGAAGATGAGATGATACGGGATCACAAAGCTTGTTTGCAAAGCAATCCATTCAGAGGAAATAGTTTTGGTGTCATTGGGTCATGGGGATGTTTCACATTTAGTGAGAAACATGTCAGCATCTCTGTTACTGTGCAGCTGATCCAAACATAAGTACACAGATGCTCTCTGTGGTTTTGTTTAACCGACTTAATATGCACTGACGTTTCATTTTACAGCGTGGATACTTCTGATTTCCTTTATGTGTCACAGGAATTAGAATCTCGAGATGATGCTACCTCTCACTGAACGGAGTTTCATATACCAGAGCAACAAAGAGCTTTATGTATTTCTTACAAATCCACCACAATACAGAGCGATATAACCTTGATTTGAATATTAATTTGTAAATGCTTTCTTTTTCTATTGAGAGTAAAGGATGTTACAGCTCGTGCACGCTCCCAAACAGTAGAGCATAAACTGGGTATGGAAACTTAACAGCGAAACACAGGAGGGCTTTCTGTGTGCCTGCTAGCACTGATAGGACTGACTTCCTGTATGGCATCTGTTAAGGGCGCAGCCTGCGAGATGTGAGATTTATTTAGTTGTTTTCTTTCATTGGGCACTGGGGAGTTCGACATCTAGACTACAGGCTATGAAATATTTCCCAAGGAGTGTTTCAGTAGAATGTCAAAAGGGTGAAAGCTTGCAGATGTTTCAGCTTGAGATGCTGAATGGAAAAATAAACAGCGTAATATTTTTTTTCCAGCAGAGCCATAAAAGGGCACCGATGATTGTTTTGTCATCGCTAGAATTGGGCACCGGATAGTCTATTGTTTTTGTCATATAACAGTGTATAATTGTAGACTGTGCCTCGACTTAATCACCTTCTCACAAAAGAAAAATAGATTTTCCTTCATGTTGTGTGTATCGCTGGTTTTCATGCTGTTCTGTGCAGTACAGCTGTGGAACACAACAACATCATATTATGTTGACAGTCTAAAAGAGGTCAGGGAACATCATTATCATGTACTGTTTCATTTTTACTGATATTTGCTCTGGAGTAGTGTGTGTTCTACATAAAACTGATGAGTACAGCAAGACGGGGAGGAGGAAATGAAATCCTGGCGTACGTGTTTATATCAACCCTGAGGTTAATATGTTTTTCACAACTCATGATGAGTGGGTGAAGCAGAACAGCAGCTATTGCAGAAATCCCAGTTAATGCATTTATCCTGCGTCTCTGCAGCATTAATACTGCACAGATTCTTTCTTGACTGTAAAAAAAAACATTCTAACACATCTCAACCAACTACCGTATACTCGACTATACGCCGATCCCCTGATGTTGTTCCATCAATTTATTTGCTTAGCAAATTACTTTTATTTTTTTTGAGAAATGTCATAGTGTTCCTGTGATTTTCTGAAAATAATCCATGTACTGGTAAACAGCTGATTACCATAAGTGACGTTAGCTAACATTAGCTAAGTCTTAAGTTTTCCAGACTCCTCTTCCTTGTCTGAATCGCGTTGATGAAGGTAAGGAAAGCTTTACAAAATGAGCTATAATTATCATTGTGCTTATTTAGCTTATTTAGCTGTGTAATTATGCTTTATTTTTTTTTTAAGAACTCACCCATTACCTGTTTTCAGTAATTATCCTGTACCTGAGTTGATGTGGGCCTGTCTATGTGCTGGACATTCCTCCATACGGAGTTTTGGAATTCTCTCAGCCGACTCCCTGATGTTGTTCCATCAATTTATTTCTTTAACAAATTACCTGTTTTTCTGGGTATTGTCATAGTATTCCTCTGATTTTCTGAAAATAATCCACNAAATTACCTGTTTTTCTGGGTATTGTCATAGTATTCCTCTGATTTTCTGAAAATAATCCACATACTAGTAAATATAATATTTATTTCAGCAGCTGATTACCGTAACTGACAGATCACAGCTTACTGGCCGCCGCAAAATGTGCTGAATAAGATGTTTAGTCAGGAAATACATCATTATAAGGTATGATTTAAACTATTTTCCATGGGTAGTGGTAATGGGTAGTATTTCCACCCCTGGAAATTTCCTTCTCTAGGGTCTGATTTGAATTACTTGTGTATAAGCTGACCCCTGATATGCGTTGTGAAATTTGGTAAAAAAAAAAAAAAACTCAGCTTATACTCGAGTATATACGGTAGTTATAAGACTAAAAAAGAGAGTAAAACTTGTGTTCCAAGCATTTCCTGAGAATGAAGCAAAAGTGCAACAGTAGTTCACCATATTGCATTCTTTTGCATTAAAAACAGGGGCTTCTACAATGGCCACATCTGTGCATGTTATTGACTGTTCACATTGGAATTTGCGATGGAAATGTACACCGAGCGAGGGGCAAACAACACAATGGATTATGACTGGCTGGGAGTGCAGCGAGCAGCACTTAACAACGGTGCTCATTGAGAGCAGATTAACAAAGGATATTCTTTTAGCTGAAATTGGAGAAATGGGAAAGACGGGAGAGATGAGAGCTTACTTATCCAGCGACTGAGAAAATCATTTTCTCCAAAGCCTCCAGGAACTGTTTGAAAGCTTTTACATTTTCATATTTCAGATTGTTGTTCGCAACCAGTTTTTTCCAGCTTCTCTCTTCATGCCTGTATTCAGCACAAAAAGAGGTCACAGTGGAGCTTACAAAACATTAGACACTATTTCACTAGATCAGGATTCAGCATCTAATGTTGTCTATCAACAGTATAGTTGTGTGTACAGAAAATAAATCTTTAGCAAACAGTGATATAGCCTCGCCGCGCGTAGCATGCCACGCACTGTCATGCTCTATTATTGTGGCTTTAACAAATGACTCACTAAGCACCTTCTTGAAAGATGTGCTGGATATGAAATGTTTGAAGCACAAGGCCCCCATATAAATGTTTAGAGCCACTGAATACATTTCCTGGATGTGTTTACTTTAAGTTAAACAGGCCTTGAAAATGCAGTAGGGGCGGGATACCCAGTGATTAACAATCCTGTGTGCACTGGGAGGACTTTGTTATTTCCCAATCTTTCTCTGGTGACAGATCTGGGAACTGTGGGCCTGGGGCAGGAGTGTTCTGTATGCTGATTTGTTTGCCTGCTGTGTTTGCCTGTGTTCACTACCGTATGAGTTCAAGTACGCCACACGGCAGTGGCCCTGTTTAAACGCCACAGAGTGGGGCGCCGTCCTCGTGGCGTGAGTGAAGTTCAACCTCCAGCTAACGAAAAACGTCCAGAAAATCATCGCAGTTTGTGGTGTTAGAATTTTCATTTTTTAGATATTAAAGAATATTTTATAGGTCATATGGTGGTGGTTGGGGTGGCTGGTGATGTCATCGCCTAAAATAAAACTTTTAATATCTCAAAAAAAAAAAAAAAAAAAANAAAAAAAAAAAAAAAAAAACAACACACAGCAGCACAAATTAAACTTTTTACAGCAGAAAACCAGCACAAATGAAGCCCAAACGAACAAGGTCATTTTGGGTCAATTTAGAGCAGGTTTTGGGGGCTGAGTGACCTCAGAATAATCAAAGATGTTCTTTAATATCTAAAGAATGATAGCAGCACAAACAAAATTTTTAACAGCACAAACGTACAAATGACTGGAGTTTTGCGTTAGTTGGGGGCAAATTCACTCATACGTCCTTGTTGTCCTGTCTGAGACACATACTTCTGTCATTTTCTTCCATGAAATCTCCACTAAATGTCACCAAATATTGCTAACACTTTACAAGAAAGTGCAATATGGAGCAAATTTTAATCCAGACTTATAGAGGATGTAAAGTTACTGGACAGCAGACTGTGTTAATGATCATTATGTAATGTTAGTTCCTATTATCACTGTGTATCTGCATACTGAACACTCACTTCATGTGTTTCTGATTCACTTAGCATCAAGTACAAAATTGTTTGTTCTCATTCCAAATACTTGGAATATATCATAACCTTGTAATCAGCTTGTCGTTACTTACTGTTTTGTGTACCGTCATGCATAGTACCATGAATCCATCACTACCTTATTATTACCACATTATTGCTACCAATCCTACTTGAAAGTACACAAAAATGATCAATGCAATGGATTCTTGTACCATCCCATTAACATCTATTACTTCACTTGAGGGAGGACACAAAAATAACAAGTAATGTGCATAACAAGGAATTATTTATTTAGTATGTGCAATTTGGCACCTCAAATCATGGAGCTAATCATCCAGTTCTCAGGGAGTTTATTTATTGTATAGGTCTTGGCTCAGAGTTGTTCAGGAGCTACATTAACTAACCATTAATAAGCAATTAGTTTCTCATTTTATCTTTGGTAACTACTCAGGATTCTGTGTATTATAAATCTTGAAACTCCAGAAAGTACTATAATATTTGAACACCTTTTCTATCTACTAGGTTTTGTTTAACATAGCATGAATAGTAATAATAAAACAGTAAATGTGCACTTCTTCGTACACTATCACTGCAAACACCAGCCAAACAGATTGTGTGACTCTTGTGGTCATGTATGATGGATGGAGTGTGTGTGAGTCTGTGTATTTGTGAGTGAGTTTGTTGGGGTGGGGTGTGCAGTGTAAGTGTTTCCTGGCAAACCCTGTTTGGCTGTTGAACAGCCTGAATCAGAGCTGCTGGTGGTCTGATCTCAGCCCTGCTAAGTTCTAATGTGAAACAATTAGCCCGGGTCCGTGGGGGCCACCCACAGCGAAGCCCACAGCCATGCCCAGCCAGGGAATGCAGTGAGGATCCAATATTCACTCCATGTTGTTGTAGGAAAGCTAAAGTTTTTCTTGCAGAGTCATTCTGATGCCACATTACTTCTAGTCTCCTTTAGTGGAATCTGGAAATGCTTTGGTTGCTGTTCATCTATAGCATGAGTACACTAATGTGATTAAGCTTGTTCCATTATGCAGACGGTAGCTGTGAGACGAGCCTACATCTCACAGTGCTGATTAAAAGACATTAAGAAATGCCTCCACATAGTAAAACCATCTGCTAATCTCCTCCTTCTATTTGGGATTAGTGCTCATTCCACAACACGGTTTAACCACAGCTGCAGGCTGCAGTACAATATGAAATGACAATCCAGCTACTGTTTTTTTCTGTCAAGTGTGAGTTTATGGATAAAATGACTCATATTATTTCATCCTCTTGATGCTGTTGGACATTGCTTCGAAAAACAGTGTTCTTTGTGGAGCTTTGCAGAATATTGTAGTCAAAATTCAAGCTATTAAGAGATGATTTGATGTTTGCAGAGGAACAAGTACAATGAATTGCATTAATTTGGTCCATAAAAAGACAAAAAAAATGATGGGACAAGCATTTAAAGAACATTATAGAAAGCACAAAGAACACAGTCTAAGGGGCTGTTTGAGTGAATGTTTGATTCTTCACCACACTTGACCCCGATTGGCTGAAAAAAATTCAATTCTTCAAAATGCAAATGCTGCAACTTTGTCTGATTAGAACGATTTTGGTAGTTAAACAGTTTGCATCCACACTGAGATATTTTGCATTCATCACCTATCATACAGTTCTTACTTTGTACTGCTGACACAGAGATAAAGCACACTAACCACTACTTTAGAGGCATTTGAGGACATTTGGTTATTATAAAGGTCATTTTACAATCATGTATTTTACAAATGTTTCTTGATTAATTTCAGCAGCACCTTTTTTTTTTCCAAAGTGGTTATATCCAGTAGAACTACAAATAGTTTTGCATCATCTAACACACACACACAGTGATCAACAACATTTTGAGCTGCAGCTTGTTACTAATACACATAAATCAGATTTATTGACTTATATAATGGAAGTTACAGCGATGTAACTGTGTTCTGGACGTTTCACAGTCATAGCCAAGGGCGGTTCATAAATTGTCTGCACCAACTAAATCTAAGCACAGCTTCTCCTGAAGGAAGAGGGAAGCTTAATGTCAGTTTCCAGGACATGACTGCCTCTGGAGGACGTTTGTTTGGACAGTATGTTGATTCGGACTTAAGTTATCATCTTCTGGATAAATCGTGTGTGAAATTAATGTCTCTGTTCCCCAGTAAACATGAGAACATCGTCGCACATAAACAACTTAGATACGCATACATTTTGCGATCATAATCGCTGTGTCCCCACGGGAAAGTAGTACAAGATTCAACAAGGATCTCTTTATGGAGCCAACCTAGAATCCACAATTTAGAGCAGAGTAGTCGTGCAAAACAAAGTTCACTGATGAGTGTGACGTCCCCAAGGAAATTTGTCTTTTTTGAATCCGTCTCATTTAGCAAAGACACTGAGATGCTGTTTTTATTGTGGATTTTAATATTACACATCAGCTATGATGTCTGGACAAATTAAGTTTTTTTTTTTTGATGTACATTATGTCATGAAATTCAAAATGGTAATCTGAGATTCATTTTTGGTGACATTTAGTGATTGTGCTGCTTCTATTGTTACATTTACAAGAGAACTAAGGTTTTGCTCACGTGACACATCAGCTTTGTGTCGCGAAATACGGTGGCCGAGATGCTACATAGGAAATGAACAAGACACGTTCACCAATTGACGCACGCGCGGCATTTAATGAAACGCCGAAAATATCACGTAACACAGCGGAAGTGAATGAAAACACAACGGAAGTTTAACGGGGAAACTTTATAAGCGGGACACGGCACAGAAGCGAGAAACAAGAAGTAAGTGTATTTAAGCTTTAATATTTTGATTGTGGTATTCATTCGGATATATTTGTATTTGTAGTGTTGGGGTTCTCAATTAACCATCCAATATTGCTGTTTTACGGAAATTAAACTTGTAATTGTAATTAATATGAAGCTGCTGTTCTTGCCGAGCGGTCGTAAACCAAAACCGGGAAGGATTTCTGGTTCTGTGTTGTGTCCCGCTGTCAAAGTTTCCCGATAAACTTCCGTTGTGTTTTCCTTATCTACCGTTTTGTTCTCATTATTTTCCGCTGTGTTTTCGTTCACTTTCGTTGTGTTACGTGATATTTGCGGCTTTTCGGTAAATGAGGCGCGTGAGTCGTCAAATTGTTGAACGTGCTAGCTAGCTAGTATGTTCATTTTCTATGTGGCATACAGTGAGCTCTGTTTTGGGCCACATGTGGAAATAAAGCTGATAGGTATTGTATATCTGCTGATGTGATTGTCATCTAAACACCATATCTCAGATTTCTTACTCTTCTGACTCGCATGTCAAAAATCCAACGTTCTTCTATCTTATCTGCATATGAATGACATATCAATGGTTACTGCCAGATATGCACAAGCTGTAAGTGCTCCTATTCTTCTTCTCCACTTTAAAATATAATTGAGTAATTGTGGACCTTTAAGAATGCTTTAGAAAGCAGTAGCTTGTATAATTATTTCTGTCTCATTTGCATCTATTGAAGCGTTTTGTTTGCTGCCCTGTCAGAAACCAAACCCTCATTTGCACATGCAGGTTGTTTCAGATCTAAACTGTGTAAATATTACAGAATGTAGTATTGGATACAGCCAAAAAAAAAAAAAAAAAAAATTGAAATTGGCTTCAAGACCTGTAGTATAATGTAGTCTATGAGATGATTTTGCAACCAAACTGTGTCCATTGCTGTGAAACTGGAGGGAATTCATAAAACAGCAGCAGACCTTTGGAGCAGATATCTTAAAATGTAGATCTGTAAGGGCATATATCCCGCTTTTCATTCATAAATGCCTGTTGGCGACACTTTTTACCATTTGCCTTGAAAGAGGTGTTCGTACGGCAAATGGGGAAGTGATTTATTTTCCGTGGCTCACTGTTCAGCTGTGGTGGTGGTGCTCATGCTAACTATTTGTCCAAACATAACAATGTAGTTGAGGCCAGAAACATGCATCACTTCCTGTACACCAGTGGCTTTTTTCCCAGAAAAGACATCAGACGAAATACAAAGGATTTAATTGAGCTCTTATATGAATCAGAGATGGAAAAGAGTAAAATATCAGATTACTTAAAGGATTTGTAGTGCATGCAAACATTGTAAATCTGAAGAGAAGAAATGTAAGACGTGACAAGACCCTTAGGAACTTTTACAAATGTCTCTCTGAAAATCATGTGACACAGGTGAATTAGTCTGTAAGCAGATTAAAGGAGGTATGAGAAATGAGAAGTCATTGACAGTTTTAGTTTAACAGTTTCTGCACACATCCTTGCTTGTCTGCCTTAAGTACAGAACCTTTATGCTGCTTTCTTTTTCTAATAAACTGCATCAGTATTATTCATCTGAATACTACTAGCTATATTGGATTTTTTTTTTTTACTGACGCTTTAGAAATGGCTTTTTGTCTCTGACAGGTGGGAATAGTTTAGATGGATGAAGGCTGGACGAGCAGTAAATCAACACAATAATCATTACTCCAAATAAGACAAAACCTGGTTTTTCATCTTTTACACTAACCTATAAACTGTCAGATTTTGACTGGGTGACATCTTTAAAGGACCACACCGTCCATTTTGCATGTTTGAGCCTAATATATTCAATTTTCATACACATAATGTTACTGACAATCATTTCCCAAAGCATACTACTGGAATGGTGAATTAAAAAATGTTTTTCCTACCTTCCAGACCGCCATTGGTTTCAGTTAATTCTGGTACGCTATTAAAATCATCTTCTTGATACTTGAAACGTTCTTGGAATAGGTAATCCATCATCGCAAGCAAGATGTGTATGTAGGTTTTTTTCAAAGTTATGTAATATTAGTGTTTAAGTGCATAAAAAGTGTGGAGTGAGCTGAAAATGCTTCCGAGTGGTGCATTCAAGTGCTGTAGTGAATAACTGACAACAGGAAGTATTTTCAGATCACTCCACGCTTCTTATTGCACTTAAACACTAAAGTTACGTAACTTTGAAAAAAAAACCTGAATACAAGTCTTGTTCGTGAATGTCTCAAGTTGATATTAATAGCGTAACAGAATGAACTGAAACCATTGGTGGTCTGGAAGGTAGGAAAAACATTTGTAATTCACCGTTTCAGTAGTATGCTTTGGGAAATGATTGTCAGTAAGGTTACGTGTATGAAAATTGAATATATTAGGTTCAAACATGCAAAATGGCTGGTATGGTCCTTTAAGGTTATCACGATTATATATAAAAAAGATAACTCCAGTATAATTCGTTTGAAAAAAGACAAGGCTCAGCAAATGTGGTGTCATGCAGCAGCAGCAGCAGCAGCGGCGGCGGCGTTGGAAATAGCGCTCTGTGAATCTGGGACATATCTTTACCTGGCGAGCTCTGCTCTGCCTTCTCTTGAAATGAGCACACTTTCACTCTTTTCTGAACTCATTTAGAGTTTGTTAACAAGTTCCATGCTGTCAAAAAACACACAGGGAAAAAAAAAAAAAATGATGAAGCACTGTATGAATCAAGGAAGATGGAAGTTTCCAGACATCCAGCAGGGCAGTGCGGATGTGTGTCAAATCAAAGACGTTTGTGGATCATCTGTTGTATCTGTACTAGTGTCTAAAAAACACCCTCCCCCTCCTTCCTCCTACTCCCTGACATACTCATCCAACCACCCTCCCACCCATTTCTCTCTCTCTCTCACACACACACACACACACACACACACACACACACACACACACACNCACACACACACACACAAACACACAAAGCCCATCCTTCCGCACACGCCTCATGTTTTATTCACCAGCCTATGGGAAGGCTGTATCTGTCTTTGAAGAGTGCTGCTGAAACTGTGTAGTAGACCCATTTTATCCTCAGATTTCAAAAGATGATACAATACAAGTGGGTGCAGCTCGGGGGGACATGGGCTCTTCTAGTCCAGGTGGGCCACTGCTGATGTATGGGATGTACGGTGGCCTTTAGGGTATTTAGCCTGTAGTTCTGCTCGTACCACTGCCTGCTGCCCTGTATTTAAAAAAAAAACAAAAAAAAAAAAAACCTTTCCTCCATAGACATCTGCTTGCTGTCCTTGGCTGCCGACCAGGGCCTCTACCGGAGCTCGCATGTTAACAGACTTACCTTCAGCATACCCTCTTAACATTGTAGAAATACACAATCAGCATCAACCTTGCAACATCCCCTCCCTGGTGCTGCAGTTTCCTTTGTGTCAAATCTGTATGCAAATTTATACTCGCTGTAGTAATGGATAACACTTTAATGCAAATGTATTTTTGCATTGTTCAAGTACACTATGATGCATAAATGTATACCTACAGGAGAGAATATTTATCTCAGCATCAAACCTCCTTTTTGATAAATGCATCTAAACCAAGTGCCAAAAATCAGGCGCAATTGCTTCAAATTTCCATGTTGAGCCTCTAACTGAAAATTAGGCTTTGCAAAGTATTTGGGAATATTCAGTGATACTTGTTCCCTGTTTTGAATATGAAATACCTCAGTGTTCAATGTGTTTCATCCAAGCGAACATTTCACTGGATTGAAATACCTTCATTCCCAAGAGGTTTGGATTAGTGTCCCTCTGTATCCCTTTGTTGTTGATTTGTGCTTTCAGCATGCTTCACGTTGTCAGCAACACTTTGTTTGAATTTCGGGCATTATGTGTGCCTAAAGACTAACAATTTCATCTGTACTACAGTGTAGTCCTTGGGGAATTTTAGGAGGGCTAATTTATTAATGCTTCATCTTAGCTATTAAATATTTGACTCAGAAAATATGTTTTCACTTCTTTTCATCATCTGGAGCTCCGACATAAAAATGTATATGAAGCTTTGGGTGATCATTTAGTAAGAAAGGGCCGTGTTTTTCTACATGTACGTCTTCTGCGAGTTCATGTAGAGGTATCGAGGTGGCCCTTCATGCCTGATGTGATTTCTTCTGCTGAGAAAGCTCTTTGAGGTTTGTCAGGTTGTTCCTGCTTGACTTAATTGTAGAGAGGGCTGGACTGTGTGCGAGGGGAAAGGGAGGAGGTGGAGGGAGACGGGAGGGTAGTGCCTTGGAGTGTCTTTCCACAAGTGCTTTTGCTACCCGCTGCTGAAACTGGAACCTTGTGGGAACAAGCATGTTCAGGTGTACTTTGTGCAGCGCTTGGAAGGTGAATTGAGGAGACAAACTGCACAGAAACTAAAAAAAAAACACAAGCATTACTCTGCTGCTTTGTTTACAACAATCCCTAAGAGATGTACACAAGCTCAATCCAGCATTTTCTGTTCTGAAACGTCAGTTTTGTCATTTGTATTGCACAGCAGGTTGACAAATATGAAGGTTTTGTTTAAGAGCTGACAGTTGTTTGATGCACAGATAAACAGGATCTTATCTATAACTGTTCTCACACTTATCTGACAATCAGCCACCTGATATGTCAGTGTTTCCTGGACTTGTGGGAGCTGCTGTTGTAAACAGACCTGATGATCTCACGTCACGGTTGCCACAGGAGAGCTGGGTGTGGATGTCCAGTTACGTTGTAGCTGCTTGTGGCCATGTTAACACAATGTCTCTGCCTTCTACTTTTCTCTTGATTCTTTATAGCCTTACATGGCTGTAGCTTCAAAACAGAATCTATTTATCAGACAAAATCACGAGAAGGCCAAAAGCAATCAGCCATGTCTTACTTCTGTGTAGCAACAATAGGGTTCAGAGCAAAGCAGCTTTATTCACAGGACTTCAAACAGCCTTTTCTCCCCAGGGTCATTACCCTGCTCAGGAAATGAGAAAGTGGGCTCCTGATGTCACTGGCAAACCCCTCGCTAGAATGCCCGGTTAAACTGAGAAGGGGGGNGGGGGGGGGGGGGGGGGACTTGCTAGATCAGAGTTCAGACATGTTTACATTACAGCTCAGGATATTTCTCAGAGCTTGGCCAAGCTGCTGAGGTTCCCAGGCTCCAGAGTTGTGGAGTGCTGAAAAGAGGCACAAGCATTCACTTTTTCTTCTTTTTTTCTCCCTCCCGCTCTTCTACTCTGAGGTCTAAGTCATAGTTCAACTCCATTTGCATCACGGTAATGTTCTGTTCCTTGCTACAGTCGTCTTTTGGGGATATTATAGATGTGAAACTATATATTGAAGGTGAAAGTCACAAAGAAAGCAGTTGACATAGTTAATATTTGCACATCTGAAAAGATGTTGCTGATACTGTTTTAGAACAAGTGGAAAATCCAACACAAGCAGATGTTACTATGGCTTTTAGCTTTAGTCCTTGACATCTCCTTTTCCTTCTGAAAACAAAAGTCTTTGACATGCATAAACCTTCTGTCTCTGCTGTGACAACAATATCAGCCAAAAACAAGGTGAATGCTATTCAATCCTCAACATTCCCATTTGAACTAGAGCATGGAGAGATTACTGATCTAATATTGACGTTGTACCAAATATGGCATATCAATCTATCAGTGTTGTCTGCTTCTAAATTAATATAAAATGTATTGTTATAGTTGATCAGATCATCATTGCAGTGAAACCTGTATTGCTATCCAATAAAGTATAATAAGTATGTTTCATTGTAGAGAGTAACAGTCCCATGATGGTCTGCATTTCTGAGGTTTTTCTACTCTGAGTAAAGCAATCCTTGAAATCTTTGAGTCCTTGAAAGTAATTGTGAGGGCATGAAGTTTAAGTACAAAAAGTTGGTGTCATTGCTGTATCAGCCTTCCAAATCCCATATTTGTCAAATTCTAACTAAAACGCCTCATAATGCTGCAGTGGGATTTTACCTGCTTACTGCATCAGTTATGGGTTTAGTAGAGGACCATACTGTAGATGGTCTTGTTTGTTGCTTTAGCTCTGGCAAAAAGGGCTGAGAAGTGGCAGCTGGAATGTTTGTGTTAGTGTTAAGCTGTGGTGAGGTGTCACAGTGCTGAGCTTTCCTCTGGCGCCGCTCGCTTGCTCGCTCTCTCTCTCTCTCTCTCTCTCTCCACCTTGCCTACAGGCACAGAGATACTGCTGTTGCATCTGCAGCATGCACAGGAGAGGAGCTCTGGTCTCTTTCTGCCCCATTAGATCATCCAGGATTTGGTTTGAACAGGAAGCAGGCCCACAGTGAGTGAGGTGCTGTCATATTTCAGCCTGTATTACGAAATGGTTTAATATTGATGTTCCGAGCAGAAGGCAGCTGTTGTAGACTCGCTGCCCAGAACCCAACATAGAGACAAAACTGAATGGCAAGGTGATGAAGAAAGTTAAGACCCAGATATTTTTCCTCAGGAGTTTGAGATAAATAAAACCAAAAGAAGAGTGAATATTAAATTTAAATTCATCAGGCAGAAACTCCAGGGGGTTGTTAATGTTGCTCTGTGTCTGCTCATTTTTATCATTTTAACATGAGGGAGTAATATGTCAGGATTGTGTCAGTCAGCTTGTGCTGGTGTTCTTCTGCCACCTAGCAGCCAAAATTTATTATTGCTCACATTCATCCATTCGCAGTACTTGCATAAAGGAGCATACTGTCAATTTTGCATGTCTGAGCCTAATAAATACTACCTGTATACATGTTATGTTACTGCCAACCATTTTCCAAAACATAAAACTGTATTTAGTTTTACTAGTGCAGCGCCCGTTCAAAACATGCCTGTTTGGACCAGGGCCGGAACTTTATGGTGTGCGCTGCAGCCTGCTGTAATTTTTTCTGCACATCCTCGTGAGCTAGCTTTGTTTGCTATACGGGGTTGGGTTGAGACCGTGGCACTAGACTGGAGCATATGCTGCCGCCTGGAGCGTATCCTGTAGCCTTTAATAGAGCAATTGCTGGAGTAAATCCAAATAAGGTGCATATGAGGCTCCAAGAAATATCTTGTTTTGTTTCAGCTTTTAAAATGTGGCCTTTACACCACTTAGACCATGTCTGACACAGGAATAGGATGTATGTATTAGAGCAAGTGCTGCCTAATATTGATCATTAGACAATTAATTAGTCAGTTCCTCTTCAAGGTCAGTTTTCAACGCTCCCTCCCTTGAAAGAATCAGGACAGAAGTTGCCTACAATGGTATACAAAATTGATATTCTTTTCCAAGGTGAGGTAAATGAAAGAGTATGATCAATATATAATAATATATAATATTTTCTGGACAAAACATAATTTTATGATACCAGCCAGCAACAATCTTGTAACATATGTATAGACAAGGGAATAACTACTATAACAAGGCCCCTCTAAAAATGAGTTTATTTATTATTAATTTAATATATTATTTTTAATTGAGATGGCAGCTGATTATTAAGCAGATAAAGGCTAATTTTCTTGCCCTCCAGCTTAAGTATCAAAACTGTGATGCTGCATTATTGTCGTAGCTCTTACCAAGAAAGTGGGGTTATTATGTGTGCATATGCATGATAACGAGGAGAAAGAGAGAGTGAAGAGAACATTCCTTTCTCACTCCCACTCTCCACCACCACACCCCCATTGCTACTCACTGCCACCCCACCCCCAGTTTCCTTCCTGTGCTTTTTTTAGAGTCTATTGGATGTTTTTCCCCACATCCGGCAACAAAGCCAGCCTTTTTTATGCCATAATCTAACAGCATGGTCTTCTGTGGTACAGCTACACATCGGCATGGTCAAATGATGTCATAAATTACTTGAAGCCCGCTTTTTCCTGTCATCCTTTCATAATTGCTTCTTGATAGAGTCTAACAGTTGGGTGTAGTAATCTCCTTGAAAGGCAGAAATAGTCTCTCATGTGGGATGGTTGATGTAAACAGTGTCCTGTAACAGGAAAAGATGCTCTACAATATAACACCTCAATTAATAAATGAAAAAAAAACTATCATGATTAAAATACAATGTCAACATCAAAAATAACATTAGCTTGATAATAAAACAACACAGTAGATTAACACCATCAGTTATTCCAACACAGTACGAATGTGAGCCTGAATGTCCCCTCAGTTTGTTTTTGAATCATTTAATTTACATCAGATTTTCTTTAAAATTCATCTCAAGCATCTTATGGGCCAGAGTAAATAATAAACATAGTGTACTGAGTGGATTTAAGGGGAATAGGTTATCCAGAATTGCATGTTTTAATGTTCATTTAGGTCAGGGGTACTCAAATACTAATCTTAAAGGTCCACAAAGAAAATTTTCAATAAGACAAAGGTCCGTTTATTAAGGTCAGTCAAGCCAGGGTCGGATTGGGGGGGAATTGTGGAGCATTCAGACATTCTGTTTCAGAGAAAGCAGCGGAGAATTTTGACTCAGTGTCACAGCAACATAGATAATACAAACAATGCATATGAAAAATATAATTTGCTCAGAGTCCAATGACAGTTGTGATTCGGTCGGACTTTAAAGATGACTGTTTTAGGTTGTATTTTAAAACCTTTGTTTCCTCTAATGTGCAAAATCCTCTAATCCTCTAAAACACACATTGATCCACTTCTCGCCTTTGCTGCAGCACTGCTGTTCACACTGAGTGAAAACAGGTCCTTTCTGATTGGACAGCCACATCAGGTCTGACATGGATGCTGGCTAAACATTGACACACTAGTCTCACACTTTGTGAGTGTGTCTAACCAGGTGTGTTCAAATATGTTACATGTTGACATATACATGTTATGGGAGTAAAGGTTGGTTTCTCGTAATCTATGATAATTTCTTTTGGTGTGAACCTCAAGTTTTATAACTTTGACAATGTTCAATATATACTCCCAACGATATTATACAAATGAGGGGAAAATAACAAATATGTCCCCTTTAATGAAATTTTAAAATTTTCCTGTAATATTACAAATAGTATAATATAATATGCATAGTTTTATATTTCCAACTGAACTGAATAATATTCAGTATTTAAATATTTTAGTCATTATATTAGTACCTCAAACAGAACTAGTGATTAAAATAAACACTTGTGTTTATAAAGGTTTACCCTTATAGGCACTGCCAGCGAAATGATTCCCATATAAGAGGGAATTTTACCAACTATCACACTGCGTTGGCTCAGTTTGAGTCACCGAGCTCATCTCTTTAGCCTGAAGTAGTAAAAGTGAGGAGGAAAACAGCTGTCTAATCAGTGAAGGGACGTCTTTCCAGCTAAAGCTGTGAAATCTACACAAGCAAGCAGGATGATGTGTTCCACCCGGACCAAATATATCCCAGGATGAAAATGCAGAGAGATTAACTAACAGGGTGTATTTTAATTCAATAGCAATATATGTTGTAATGTTTGAAAATGTTTTTGCTTCAGATTCCTGTTATTGTGAGATGAAAATCAACTCAGGCATGGACCTATTAAAATTCATATTTTCCCAATAGACCTATCAAAATTCACATTTTTCCAGTGGACGTGGACTAACACACGTTTACTGTCTTGTCACTGTACAAACTGTCCAGCCTCCTTATCCTGGCACAGGAACTGCTACAGACTGGAAGTGAAAGATTGATGATCTTACATTTTCACTTCCTACTCCCATTGCTCCAACTTGTGCTATCAGTGGAATCTGCCAGTTTATCTGTCATTTGACAGCCTCCTGCCCTGTTTGCTTATTGTTGTTCTGCAGCTCATTCTGAGCACAGATGGAGCCTGGTGAGATTTTGTGCTTCCTTAGCAGATGCTGTAATGATAGCCACATGGCTTTGGGTGACTTTCTGAGCAGTTTTGATCTTTTTTTGTGGATGTTTTGTTCATTCAGTTGTGTGAAATCAGCAATTTACTATAACATAAGATACTAGATTTGCAATCCACTAATTCATTCTTAGATGGAAAATTATGTAAAGGCTGGGTTATGCTTTCTGCATGGAATGAGCTAAAGCAGAAGTGTGATGAGCAGATGCGTGGCGCTCTTATACTCTGTGCATTTTTGTCCTCACAGCAATCTGATACATCCCAATCTGTAGGGGGCAGCTATCACAGCACATAATATCATAGAATAAGTCTTACTTACAAATGGCGTCACCCATGACGATTGATTTTTATGAGGAGGAGCTGCTGTGTTTACATTTTTCCAATGTGTCTTTTTTCTGAGATTTTGAGATTTCACAGGAATTGTCATCTGGTTGTCTCAATGATGTCTCAATGAGGGGTCATACAGATGTCTGTGTTTACGAACCTCTGCTGCCAGCAGCTACTCCAGTTTTAAAACGTCCAGGCGACAAGACGTGTCTTCCTGTGCGACATCAATTTGTTGCTCGCCCCCTGTGCACCTTCAATCTACAGGCAGTCCCCGGGTTACAAACCCATGCCCACGGCTGTTCGTAAGTTGGAACAGTTATGTAAGGTGCGTATCTAACGTATATATTTTACTTAGGTGCATATCTAGTATATTTTTTTTAACCTTTCTATGCATAAGAAACGGTAAAGAAATACTTCCAGATATCCTAAAACATCGCAGAGAGAGAGAGAGAGAGAGAGAGAGAGAGAGAGAGAGAGAGAGAGAGTGTGTGTGTGTGTGTGGGGGCTATAAAAAAAACATGTTGGTTAACACTCTCACTCCTTGATGTCTTGCACTTCGGAAGAGGCATTCTTCTTTTGTTTTGACGTGCATCGTAAAGTAGTGCACTGTTCATTATTATGAATCATTGTATGTAACTCAGATTTTTAATTTAATAGGCTTTATGGCGGTGCGTTCGTAACCCGGGGACTGCCTGTAACTCAAATGAAGGAATATCAGGACAGGACTATGTTTGGTTTGAAGTCTAAACTCACTCTGTCTTTACATCAAATTAAGGCCTAAAAGTTGGATTCTACACCAATTAAGGCAATGAATATTTTTTTTCAACCACCATGTAAACACCAAACAGACCTAGATTATGAGACTGTAACAATATCCTCAAGCACAGACTATCTGCTGCCTTATAGTCAGCCTAAGCATCTTTACGTGCATTGCTGCACTCGGCCTGCTCCCCCTCATACAATGACTAAGCAACAAGCCATGTATGTTCAGCAAATGAGGGAATCTTTTTAATTCTGTATTGTACAGCATGCATATAAACACAATGATAAAATTCACAGTTTATCTATTCCTAAGCAACAGACTTGGTATTTATTTGATCAGATGTCATTGTGGGTACATAGGATCTTGCTTTCAAATCCTGTAGTCTATTTTTGGGATATGATACGATGCTTGGGGTGAATTTTCTTCATTCTTATCTTGATCAGTGCAGATCCACTTAATCATTTTGAAATCTCACAGACTGAGTCCCTCCCTTCAGTTTGAATGGATGTCAGTGATCACATCATGGGAAAGTTGCCTTTTTCCACTTGGACAGATTACCTGAGAGCTTTCACTGTCTTTCTCACTAGTTGTGACATGCAGAAAGACCTAAAGCGTTGCTTCACGAGGCCCATTTGAATAGACTCAGCTGCCTGCATGCAGAAACTTGCTCAGAGACACAGGCTGTGCAGCAACCTTGAACTCTCCATGCCACTGTGAAAGCCACCAGTCAACCAGACAGTGGTGAGCTCAAAACCTGCAGGCGATCTAACAGCCAGGGTCCTGTGGAAAGCAATTCAGGCAATAAAACGTCTTGTTTTTCCCTTTAGATGCAGGAGAATACACGTGTTATATGTAGTTTATGTTGAAAGCTGCACTGATCTGCCTAAATCCTAAACTAGGGCAACAATACAAGACCTTAAAATGGCATAGATTCATCCAGTTTGCCATCCTGGTGTTTGGGTACTTTCCACTCAGGGTGATGACAGAATGAATGATGAAAAAGAAAAACTTTCTCAAACAGCAGAAAGTAAGCACTCATTATTCTTGATGTCACAATTTTCACCTCTCATGTTAATTTTCTGTCTTTTGAAATATGGAGATCACAGACTGACCTGGTTGGTAAAAATAAATGTACTATGTGCAGTTATTTTTTTGGCATTCACGTCCAAATTACTTAATATCAGTTACCTCATACCAGCATGTGGAGCCAGCAGAGTGCATTGTTGCCCCGTGGAGCTTTAAATTTACTGCTGTACCAGATGATTCCCACGGGTTTCATAAATTCCAGTCTTGTTGTGGCAGCCAAACTCCATCCAGAATGACACGACACCAGTCTCAACTGTGTAAAACCAACTGGATCGAGGCAAAGTGTTTCAGATTTAATTAACTTATTTTATGGGATGATGGGATCTACCTAGAAAATATCTATCATGTAATATTTTGTTTGTAGCGTTCTGGGAAATGTCAGTCTAATGATAAATTTTTAAAGGTCACATTTTATGCACCACGATNCCACCCCCAGCCTTTCCGTGGTTGGAGTCAGTGAGAGCGCTGCAGTGTTTTCTGTGTGTCCGTCTCTGCCAGCGCAGGACTATACAGGCCTTATTTGGAATGTCAGAGTCGATAGGAGTGGGAGTCAAACAAAGCTTCCCACTCATTTATTCTTTCTTCTTACTTTCTCGCTGCAGCAATCCCTCCTCAAACTGAGCTAACCGAGGTTTGTTTCACAATGCGAGTGTGACTGTTCTCCCCAAAACTCAACAAGTATACCCTTTTCAGCTCGTGGATGTTTCCAAGCTTTCTCCACTGAAGCAGTTTAAAACACTGAATGTGTTTCCCTAAAAGCATGAGGCTTATCAAGACCTGGCTGAGTGAAGCAGCATTAGCACAGCATTAACCACTCATCCCAGGTTTCCCACGGGATATAAAATGGATCCTTGTTTCAGTGGGAAATCGCCACAGCAATGCTGTTAAAGAGCACTTTGCTGCAGTCACATCGGATATTGATGAATATTGTTTTGTGATTTGGACATGCAGTCACTGTGCTTGAAACCGATCATACTGTTCATGAAGAAATTCAGGATCTAAACAGCCGACTGATTTGGACATTGGAACTAAACATGATAGAACTGAAGTTTATCTAATCAGTAGCAAGAGCCTGACTAACGCTCTTTATTAGTATGCCTCAGATTAGCGAGTCAGGTTAGATGATGGTTTTTTTCCGTAGTGGACAGAGACATGCTGGGAACGGCTCAGGACTGTGTTGCTCAACTCAGTGGTGGTACTGTTGGCTCTCACCGTGCTGCAGCTGCATGCTGAAGAGCAGCCAGATGTTTGAGATGGTGAAATGAGCCGAGCGAGCAGGAAACGACTCTGCATGCCATAGGAATCGTCTTTGAAAACAGGAAGGGAATTTGTTCCCTGCTTATGGGCCTTTTCCTGTGGCATGACCGGAGGTAGGCCTTGTGTTTGGCGGTTGCTGGGAAAAAGGTACTTGTGGGTGTATGGCAACAGCCATTTGAGGGTATAAACACAGTACGAGAGCTGTAGACCTGTTTGGTATCCAAATACTTTACTTAAGTAAACTAATACCTCCACAGAAACATTGTCTATTACAAGTCCTGCATTTACAATTTCACTACATTTGAGTTTAAAATGTAAATCTGCAAGGTTACTAATAACTATTAAATGTTTCTTGTGGTAGAAAGAGACATAGTACAAAATGGAAATGTCAGAAGTACAGGAATTGAGTAAATGTACTTTGTCACTTTCAGCCTGTGGACCTGTTTAACATTGTTCCTGTCATTTGAGGGTCACAATGTACTTTACTTTCTGCATGTTCATTACATTTCATGTACTGTCATAGTAGAACTAAAAGAATTTGCATGGCACCTAAAGTTGGATAGTGGAAAATTGCTTGTTTTAATGAATTCCCTGTGGCACGTCACCTAGGCCACAAAACAAATAACACATAACCATTGTCAAACTCCGAGCTGGTCTTCAGTGTAATAACTAACTAGTCCTAATAATGGTTTAACATGAAGTTTTCATGCTTGTAGTGACCTCTGGTGTCAGTGGGGATTGTTAATTTCTCATCCGAACCATCTACTTTTAAAAAGCTTTCAAAGATTTAATTTATGATTAACCCTCCCACACCCTCAAGCAGTTTCCCAGCCTGAAAATTGTTTCTTCCCTCCTGCCCTCTGCCATTAAGCAGACAGTGCACGTATACCAATGCAAAGCAACATGTCATCATGGCAGATGCATCATGTCCTGTCATTTCTTTTAGTCCACAGCCTGCAGTACATTGATGTGGAATGAATTAGCAAGATGATAGAGAGTTCTCAGTGCTTAAGAGTGTTGAAGCAGTGAGAAACGAAGAATCAGAATGTGCCACAAGTAATTAAACCCTTTCTGCTACAATATGCATTTAGCCTATAAGCTGTTGACAGGCGAGGCTTGTGTGTGTAACTATGACCAAGTCCGAGCTTGTTAAATGATGGGACGTCTTCCTGTCCATCATTTCTACAACAGCAAAGAAAGGTTCCACTCAGTATGTGTGAGTAGGTCTGAGTATCACAAAACTGATTAAAATGTTTAATAGCGAATAGAAAAGAAATTGCAGTTACACAATACTTGGTTTCAATATGAAAGTAATCTCATCACCGTACACATTTCCATAACCTTATCGGGTGTCGATTTTAAAACCTTTGCGATGCTTTCATGAGACAAAACACAGCGATCGACTTTTACTCTCCCACTGCAAACCAAATGAGAACAGGTGCTGCCTCTTTAATATCTTTCAAAATCAAATGTTCAGGTGGTACACCCATCTTAAAATTCAGCGTTTCACCTTCTAACACTTATGCAGAGAAATACATTGTCTTCCGTACAGCTCTCCATGTTAGATCAGTTAAATAAAGTTACTTGTGATGGATTATGTATCTCAAGCGTGTTTCATGTCTCTACAAGTTGATTTTAATCTATACTGGAAGGAACTGAAATCAATGGCAGTTTGGAAGGGGTGTGTTTTCAGGGGGGATGGAATCTAAAATTTACCATTAAAATTAGGGCTGGGCGATAAGTTGATTTAATCAATTAATTTGAGTTTACATTTTGGCACGATGTGTAAAATGGCTAAATTGGAAAATTGAGTTTTGTTTTTTTTTAAAAACAACTACTATCTAACTATTTTTAACGGGGAAAATGCGGCAGTGGTTCACTCTCCATCAATCAAACCCGTTCCCATTTTGTGACGTTAAACCTACAAGTCTTGTTTATACTTTCGCGTGTCCATGAGGGTCCACGGCTCCGCCTGCAGCGGACACAGACGCAGTTTCCAACCTTACCAATCANTGTCCATGAGGGTCCACGGCTCCGCCTGCAGCGGACACAGACGCAGTTTCCAACCTTACCAATCAACGGTCCGTCACATTGGTTGGTGTCGCGCCCACAAAGCTTTCAGCAGGTCAGACATGCAGCAAGATGCTAACAAACACTTGGACTGAAGATGAGCTCGTTTCTAAAAAAGGTAACATCACTTCATCATTTGGAAGTTGTTCGGTTTTGCGCTTCATGGCGCGGAGCTCCTATAAACTTTACAGACTCGTTTGCTGCACGCCATGAAGCGTGNACGGCGTGCAGCAAACGAGTCTGTAGGTGGAAAACTGTAACATGTCAGAGCATCAAGAGGCAGCAGACAGGAAGCTGAACATCACTGCTAAAACCTTTTATTTTTAAAAGGTTTGGTTTAGAAAGCTCGACAATTTATTATTTTAAAAAAGAAAATACTCATTTGAATTAGGTTTTTTTTTTAAATAGTTTAGAGNAAAAAAAAAAAAAAAAAAAAATCGATTAAAATTGCAAATAGGCCATCAGTGTGAAAAAAATTGAGATTTTATTTTTAGGCCATATCGCCCAGCCCTAATTAAAGTAATATATTTTGGTAAATGGTTGTTAGTAACGTAACTTGTATGTGGATCGTATATCTTAGGCTCAAACATGCACGATCGCCGGTCTGTTCCTTTAAATTAAAAAGTGTATTGAAGGGCTCTGCAGCAGTGCGTGCTGCATAGCTCCAGGAGGCCATCAGCCCTCCTCAGTAAAGCGACATGGAGATGAGAGGCGACAGCGGCGTCAGGAGCTCCGTGAGCCACATGGCCATGTGTGATATGATGTGACAGCTTGTCACCGTGACGCTGGTGACCTGTGGTACGTCTGCAATGGCGTGGCCTAGCTGGTGCTCTGCTGATGCTTTGATGAGTCTGCCCTTCCCCACACACACACGTTATCCCAGGATTACTTCACTCCCATCCAGCCAGACTGGGAAACGGAGGCTTCCCATCAGGATTCTGTTATTGTAGTTGAAAGGGGAAATCAAGACAACTCAGTGGGTATTAAATATTATATACAGTCGAACCTTCAAATGATTTGGCCTGGTCGAGAATCATTTACTTTAAGACATCACAATGGATACCAAATATTTTTATTAAAATTGTGATGGACAAGCCACATGTTATCATTTTTACCAAATACTGAGTCCTGAACAACGTATTTTCTCAAAACTAGCAAAAAAAAAAAAAAAATNAAAAAAAAAAAAAAAAATCTGGCAGTGCTATGAGATTTTAACTCATTTCAACTTGTTTAAGAATTTTCTAGAAATGATTCTGTATCTTTAAAGAAGATCGTTGGACTAGATTTAAAAAAAATAGACATTCTGTAAAATTCTTGAAAAATTCTCAAGTTTAACTGAGATGGAAACAGGTTTAAATTATCTCATTGCATTGGCAGATATTGATTGACCTTTTGAAAAAAAAAAACAAAAACATATGCTGTTTAGGAAATTGCTTAAAAGTAAAGTGTCCTGAAGCTCTTGACCCTTGATATCTTTGCCATGAAGAGGAGCTTTACATGCTTCGTCCACTCAGCCTCAGTTCAGGTTTCTCAGCATTGTAAATGGCCAAATGTGCAGTGCTTTCTAGGACTCAAACATACTTTCAGAGCTGCTTCCCCCATCCTCCTCTCGCCTCGGGGATATCACATTAAACTCGTCTGCTTGATTCTGAACAAAGGCCTTGCCACAGTAAGGACTGATTGGAATGCTGAGTTTTAATCTGCATTTCTGTAATGGAGAACACTCCTAATTCAAAATATCGGCTCTCCGACAAGATTTTTTTAAGAAAGCAAGATCCCTTTTATTAAAATAGCTAGTTTCTCTGTGGAATGTGGCGCTAGAGTAACTTAAAAAAAATCTGCCTTCAGTAAACATAATGGATGATTTCTCTTCAAAGGGGCTCTTATCTCTTCCCATTTCCCAGAGGCTGCCACAAAGCTGCCTGCCTCTCCTTTTTCCTGCTGCTGCTGCTCATCCTTCTCTCCTGCCTGCTCTCTGGAGGGAAGCCTCAATCTAATACAACTGTGTCAGGAAGTGTGGGGATGCAAAGTGCTGATGAGCCAGAAGTAGCCCACCTCTGCAGTGTGCTGCTACGTCCCAACACGCACCAGCCTGATTAGAGAAACACGCCATCAACCTATACGTGCAACCTTATGGCACATGCCACATAGAAATACTTTTCTGGGGTGGTGGGTTGCATCCTTACATGCATCCCTAATCTTAAAGCAGTTTTTATTTTGTCAACTGCTAATATATCTGCCAAAAAAAGCGTTGAATATTGTTTTATATGAATGCTGTTTATATGAATAGCTGCCAAGTTGCCCATGTGGCAGATGCTACATTTTGGATTGAACCCTGCTTCAATAGAAGTGTAGTTCAGTATTTCCTGTCAGACTGTCTTAAAACGTACAGCGCTTACTGCAGCATATTTTTGGATCTAACTTCAGTTATATTTTCAGTCTAACATTTTGTTTTTCTGCCTTGTTGCAACGACTCCATAAACCCCTGATAGGTATAGCATTTCCTTCTCAGTGCTATGCACACCTGCTCTTGAAATGAAATCAATGTGAGGTTTTTAAGCCAAAACCAGTGTTTTCTGTAAATTGAACCTAAAAATGTTAAAGTGAGTGCTTTCTCCTCTGTTGGATCAAATCAGTTTTTCTTTTATAGCGGGGAAATACAATGTGCTGCATTAAAATAAGGCAGGTTTGAGTAATAAGCATCACCAGGATTAAACACGTTATTTACAGGTCCCACTGACCTGATTTGACTGAAAGTATAAAGTGGATTGCCATGTCAAAGCACTTATTCTATGGTAGCATTTTCTGCCTCGGCTCCTTTATCTTCCTTTAAATAATTAAAGCTGTCATGTTAAGTTATCCTTTATGTTTATTTAATTTGACTGGATATGGTGCCATGGCTTGCAGCTTTCTACAGCAAGTGGAAACCCTATAATTAAATTGAATCTTCCATAGTCTCACTGCACTTTGTATGACAGCTGATCACTGGCACTGGTCTGAGAACTCTTGTTTCTTATCTGGCAAAAAATGAGCTGAAATCCCCTCTTGCAATAGTATGCAACCTGCAGAACCACATAAATATTATGTCTCCCTGGGAACACAATAGTCGTATTTCTTCCTTTATTTCGGGACTGTTTTTTCCATGTCGAATGCCCAGAGGAAGGATTGTAACTCTCGCAGGAGCGGATTGCAACATGTTTCAGGGCTCTGCTGAATAGATTAAAGGCTGGTGAGCTTGATCTTTTGTTCAGCCATGCTCTCATATTCAAAACCACACGCACACACACAAAACCTTCCAACACTTTCAGACCTAGACCCTTGAAGCATGCGTGCCTCAGAGGGCAGTGCCAGTAGACTGACAGATGGTACCAGGAGGCCTGGTGTTGCGTCCCTGTAATGTGTCACCTGGAGTCCCATCCACAACGCTCAGCATCACCACGACGCTCAGCATCACGACGCTCAGCATCACCACGACACTGAGCATCACCACAACGCTCAGCATCACTACAACATTCACCACAATGCTCAGCATCACCACAACGCTCTGCATCACTGCAACGCTCACCACAACACTCAGTATCACCACAACGCTGGGCATCACTACAACGCTCACCACAATGCTCAGCATCACCACAACGCTCGGCATCACCACAACACTCACCACAAGCATCCAGACATGCTAGCCAGCCAGCCTTCAAGCTCCCAAGAACATATCACCTCTGCTGACACAGCCAAGGTCAGGCTCATTACAGAGTTCAAAGAGCATCAGTAAACAGCCTGCAAAGGTTACTGTTAAAAATGAAATCCACTAGTGAATCTGTTATTTTCATTGAACATGTGTGTCCATGGGTAACTCCCCTTTGTCTTTCTTTTTTTATTATAAGGCAAAACTTGGCAACATGCATTCACTTACTGGAAGAGTATGCACATTTTGGCACGATGTTTTCATTTGAGTTTTTGCAGAGTGAGTTAAAGGGGACATAATATACTTTTATTTCTCCTCATTTTTATAGTGTAATGTAGCAGGGAGTATGTATTGAACATTGTCAAAGTTAGAAAAATTGACATTGGCTGTTCGGGGATGTTGCTAGATCAGGCCTGACACGGCTGGCCAATCAGAAGAGAAGGGGTTTTCCAAGAGAGCTTTAAAGAGACAGTACCAATTATGTTCTGTTTTCACTCAGTGTGCTGTGTGGTGCTGCAGCCAGGACAAAAGTGAACCAAAGCATTTGTAGACATTAAAGCTCTGCAAAGGTTTCAAAAAAACCTTTGTAACATGTTCCATTTCAACACACAGTCTACATTTATTAATTACCATAACATTAGCCAATTAGGACTGGACACATGCATGCTCTTCTTCCACAGATTCCAAAATAAAAGCTTACAAGAAATGACTGTACAATCTTTACAAGCAAATATGTAATTTGTAGTAACAGGAAGTGTTCCTCTCTCTACCAACACAGACATTGATGAAGGCTGAAGCACATATTGGCAACATGCTAAATTAGTCTTGGCAGTAAGATTTTCATCCCTGGGAGGTTTGGTATATAATATATATGATTGAGTCTTTCATGCAGCAGGAGTCACATTCAAAGTGATCCAGAGCTTCTAAGCTCATTAAATGTTAATCAAAAAATCTATTTTCAGATCACTTAGAGATCTGTCATGAGGATTTCAGGCCAGCTAGGAGGCCGCTGCTGCTCAGTACTGAGCACGGAGTGAGCAGGATGATCCTTTGTTGGTGGTAAACCAGATAAAATGTGTTAAGAGTTAATTATGCTAACATTGGCAAGATGATGCCAACATTACAAATCCTTAAAGGACATTGAACATTTGAACTAAGAAACAGCCTCAACTCCAGTCCATTTTTAAATGGCACAGAGGCAGTAGTGAGGTAACTCATGCTCACAGTGGCTTTTTGCAACACATCCACTATCCTTTCCATTATTCATGATGTGTTTTCTCAGACAGTGGCTTGAACCATGAGAAGTACTCCTGTCTGTCTTCTGGCAGAAAGAGCCCTGTGGAATGACACAGTGTGCATGAGCTGCAAACACTAGAAGGCTTGTTTTCATCTGCAATTGGGAGAAAAACAGATGTCCAGTAATATGTGGAGAGAGACTATTTTTAATAGTCTAGATCTCAGAGAAGATGGCAAGAGGAGATGGTGAAGGAGGCATATTGTAGATGAACTCAGGGAACATGTCCAAGTTAAAAATTATACGTGTCTCTCTGTCAGTCATTGCATCATCTAAACAAGATTTCTTTATGTACTTGTTCTCTCTCTAGTCTGTCTTAAGATTTTTTTTTTAACCACATTTTCTTTGATGGTTCTGCATTTTAACTTAAAATTCTTGTTGGCTTTCAAAATTCTTAATGATTTCTTTTAAAAGCTTTTCAAATTAATATCATACAATATTACACAATTTCAAAGTTGTTACTTTAATTTAGGGCTCTTATTCTGAAATCTTTACAGTGCTTTAATGTGCAAAAAAACACCCTAACAAAAACACTGATCCACTTCTATACCCCCTTGCTGCAGCACTGCTGTGAAAATAGGTAATTTTACGTGCTGTGTCTTTAAGGCCCCCCTTCTGAAATGCCTGCTCTGTTCTGATTGGCTAGCTGCAGCAGGTCTCAAGTAGCAACACCCATGGATCATGAAATATGGACACTGGCAAACGTTTGCTCAGCAGCCACAGACTTAGTAGGCATCTAACCACTACATTACACTATAAAAATGAAGTCAAACAAAAAGCGTAGTATGTCAACAAAGTTAACATTTTCTAAAAAAAAAAAAAAAAAAAAAATCTCATATTGGGCAGAGGCTTGTAGTTTTTGCAATTTGCATCACAACCAGCTATTTTCAAAAGACCATAAGTTTTTAATTGATTTCATACATTCCAGGCAGTTGTTTCACTTCTACAACACTAAAAAAATAAACTTGCAGAATTTGAACTTGCTCAAGATCGGAAATCCACAGGAAAATAATTCATCGCCTTTACTTTTGTTATGCTTCTTTATTGCTGTATGTTCACACACTTGCAAGTTCCTGTTGGTGCAAGACATTTCAAATTGAAAGAAAAACCAGCAAATAATTTCCTTTGAATAACAGCTAATGCTTTTTGAGAAACTCCTCATCAATTCTCAGATGGTTGACTGTCATTGAAAACAAAAGACATTTTGAAAATAGTCATTTCTCCCAGCTGCATTACCACATAATGACAACACATCTTTGCCAGGAAAATAAAGGCAGCACATTGTTCATTGTGATTGTGATCTGTCGAAACAAGTTTTAAATCTGCGCTTGTTGATTTTCATACAATACTGACATGAACTGAAACCAACAGCTGCTTAGATATTTGGAAATCAATCTAAAAGCTGGTCGTATGAATTTGGAAAATGGCTGGCGGTAATTTTAAGTATATGCAATTTGAAGTTAATGGGCTAAAACATGTATAACCACTGCTATGGTCCTTTGAATATAATTAATAATTTCTTATGTCCTCCATCTCTCCATCATACTACACCAGTCTTCTTCTTTTCCTTTCGGCTTTCCCTTCAGGGGTCACCACAGCGAATCATCTGCCTCC